>JAODAL010051417.1:0-26688 GCA_025379985.1 Phyllomedusa bahiana
TGGGGGGGCCTTTTTAACGTTTTTAAAGGGGTGGAAGGGGGAGCCCCCACCCCTAGAAAATTTTTTTTATATCCACCAGTGCTAATGTGGCAAGCAGGAGGAGATATGCAGATTTAGTGGTGGAGAACCTGCTGGGATTTGTAGTTCCACACAGCTAAACAATGGTCCCCAACTAAGAGGGACACAGGTCGGGACATTTTCCTAAAGCAGCACAAATTTTTGCAAATGGGGAGGTTTGCTATGAAAGGGGTGGATCCTGACCCCTAAAACATTTCTAGATTAAATTGTTTGGGACTGAAGGAATTTTTTTATTTTTTGTGCAAATAAATGCCCAGACAGCAGGAATATGTGAAAACTTTGAAAAAAGTTTTTTGCTGGGAAATAATCATCTTTGCATCGGGGAAAGCATGCAATACATTTAAATTTAAATTTAAATTTTACTTTTAAATACATTTCTAGGAGATTTTTTTTATATTTTTGGGAATTTTTAATATTTTATATAAATTTTTATTGATAACTTTTTTTTTAGATTTAAATAATTAATTTTTATATATTTTGATAAGATCAGAAATCCTTTTTTATTAAGTACGGTAAGTTGAAAAATAAGGGTTTTGTAAAAAAATTTTTTTTGCCCTACTTGGAACCCAAAAAAATAGGCCCTTTTCCCAATGTTTTTGCATATTAAATAGTGTTTTTTCTTGGGGCCCCCCAAACCCCCAATTTTTGGCCTTTAAAAAACCCAAACAATTGGTTTTTTTTTGGTGCATTATACATCACAGCCCGCTTCACACAATAAAATGTGCTGAAAAAGCCTTCCTCAGCTTATACTCGAGTCATCCGTCAGTGTCCCGTCGTTGCCAAGGCCTGGGCACCGTCGGGGATCGTTTCAGCTGTATGTGCTTTTGTGAGCCATCACTAAAATCTAGAGTTACCTAGCAGCATCCGGGCGCTGCCATTGCTCGGGCACTTAGAAGAAAAATAGGTTGCACTCTAACGATTGAAAATTTTATTTTTTTTTCTTTTCTGAAAAACTTTAATTATTCCAAATGACAATTATAAAAGCTTTTTCATAGGGTAATCCTATCAACACCATTATCAAAATTCTAATAAAAAAAGTTTCAATCTAAATCAGAACTTTTAATGAATCTCCATTCTTAAAAAATCATAATTTTTTTTTATGGTATTCCCTTAAAAAGACCTGTGAAAGGGTCGCAGACCACCTTTTTAATATTTTCCTACCCCCACGCCTCGTCGGTTTCTTTGCTTTCCTCTGTTCCAGCCTTGACCTTGACCTAAAAAAACACGATCCCTCGCGCTTTCACAGCTCTCATTCAGGCATCTTGTCTCTTCCTGGGGAGGCTTGGGGGATTAAATAAGTTTTCCGGAATTCAAAAGGGCTTACTAAATTTCCCGGTTGATGGTCGGGGGCCCCCGGACACCCCCATTTAGGGAAATGCAGAATTTCCTCACAAGGAACGCGCGCTTCACCCCCCATACTCCCCCGCGAACCCGCTCCAAACAAAACTAAGCCCCTGTATCCAAAAACCCGCCCCCAAACTACAGGCCGCACCTTCCTCTCTATAACCCCCGCAGTATACAACAAATTTCCCCCTGCATCGCCAAAAGAGAATGTCAAGGAACTATTTTCCCCACTAAAATTTTTTAGCGGAGGGCCGTGGGGGCATACAACTGAAAATCAATTGGGGAAAAAGAGCGAGCACTCCTGCACTGCAATAGGACTCTTTCCAGACTCCAGCACAGTCACTTGATGTCACAGCTGCCCCATGCGGGCCCGATGACATCACGCCGCCTGTGCCAGAAGATGGAGTGCATCGGAGCAGCGGGAGAGAACGATGAGTATTTGTATTTTTTTGGGTTTTTTTAAAAACCCTGCCTATACCTGCCTCTACCTCCAAAAGGGGGGCATTACCCCCTAATTCCCATGGGGACAAAACCTGCCTATACCTCCTTTTTGGGGGCATAACCTGCCTATCCCTGTTTTGGTGGGCAATACCTGCCTATACCTGCCCTACCTGCCTATGGGGGGGCGATACCCGCCTATACTGCCTATGGTGGACATTACCGCCCAGGGGACAATACCTGCCTTGGGGGAAAAAATTTAAAATGCCCCATACCTTATATGGGGGGCATTGAACTGCCCATACCTGCCATGAAATTATAATTTTTCACCATTTTTTAATAAATTTTCCCCCATTTTTTGTGGCAAAAATAGGTTTCCTCAGCTTTTTTCGGGTCAACCCTTTTCTAGAGTTAAAAATTTTTAAATTTTGGCCCTTTACGAAAAAAGGGGAAAAACCTTCATCATTTTCCAAAGGTCACCACAAAAAACTAACTTGGAGATGATTATTGGAGATATTTTCCCCTATTAAACAATCTTTTCAGGAAAAAATCCTAAAAAACGTGGGATTTCATATGTTTAAAAGGAGAGAAAAAAAAATTATTTTAAATAGTGATAATTTCATGCATTTTTTTTTTTAATTTTCTTTAAAGGGGAGAAAACAATGGAGCATGAAAATAATTGAAAAAAACCCCCCTCTGTAAGATTACATATGGTTTGTACCTTCTCACAGCGTGTGACGCAACAAATAAAAGTTAGATTCAGGAAACACCAACCAATAATTTTAGGTTTCTAAAAGAAAAGGGAAAAATTTTAAAAAATGCAGCTGATGATTCACTATGTGCCCTAACCTAAAACAATTACAATATTTAAAAACATCCATTTCCAAACCCGATCATCACTGGTTTCTTATAGCGGGTCATCTGAAAATTGGGCGAAATTGATTCAACGAAGTGGACTTTTTTAGAATTTGGGAAAACTTGGGTTCTGAACGAAGTCGAAGTTGGGGGGACTTGGGGGGAAACGAAGTGTGTTTTTGTTGAAAAATGGCTGCGAGCACATGGCGTTACAGGGGGAGGAAAAACATAGCCTGCAGACAGGCAGAGATAAGCAACAAAACCGGGGTTTTCGTACGCACCGCCACTAAAACAGGGGCGCGACGTTTGGGACTCAACCCTCTCACTGATTTGGTAGGGAAGGTGCTCCGCGGCTCCTTAAAGCTGAAAAAAGAACTCTTTTTTAAAACAGCGATTTTGGGGGGGGTTGTCCGCTTTCTCAGAGACTGCTTCTCTTACTTCTAATTCTGATTTTGTGGGGGATTGGAAAACTAAGGGGTCCCCCAGGTTTGCCGGGTTCCCCCAATTTGCAGCTCCAAATCCCATTTTTTTTAAATTTTTTGGTTTTGGGGTTTTAAGGGCCTTTTTTTCCTGTTTTTTGGTTTTCCCAAATTTTTAAAAAATAAAAAAAGCGTTTTTTAAAATCAATTTTAACACCCAAAAAATTAAATTTTTGGTTGCTCTTTTCTTTGGCAATTTAGATCCGGGTTTAATTTAAGCGTTGTTCGCTGTTGGGTCACTAAAAGAAAATTCTTTTCACCCCAAAAAAAAAAAATTTTTGCCTGTGCATTTTTCCAACCAAAGGTTATTACAAGTTTTTCTGTTGTTTTACCGAAAAATACACCCTTTTAAAAACCCGCTACAAAGCTGGTTTTTTTTGGTTGCCATTTTTTTTCGCAATTTAGATCCGGGGGGTTAATTAACGTTGTTCTGCTGTTGTGGTCCAAAAAGAAAGTTTTTTAACCGCCAAAAAAAAATTTTACCGTAGCATAATTCCAACCAAGGTTATTACAATTTTTTCTGTTGTTGTGTACCGTAAAATACACCCTTTTTAACACACTACAAAGCTGTAATTTTGGTTGCTCATTTTTTTTGCGCAATTTAGATCCGGGGGTTAATTAAGCGTTTTTCTGCTCTGTGGTCACTAAAAGAAGCTTTTTTCTTTTTCCCGCCAAAGAACAAATTTGCCTGTAGCAAATTCAAACAAAGGGTTTAATTAACCCGTTGTGTTTTTATATTCAGTAAAATACCGTGTTTTTAAAGGGCACATACAATAAATTTTCCTGGCCATTTGTGGAGCCAATTATATCCAAAGGGGTTTACCCAAGCTTGTTACTGGGTTCATTTTTGAGTCAAATAAAAGGGTGTTATTTATCATATCCGATTCTTCATAAAAACATTTGTCATACATTTTAAACAAAATATGTCAGACAGAGAGGTGGCGGGCTTTTAAACTGCGAGTGGCAGTGGCACAAAATTCCTGAGCAGGCCCAGGTCCGCAGCGCACAAGGGACGTCGCAGGGGGGGGCACTCAGTGAGGCCACACTCCCCGCTTTCATTAGGGCCCGGGTTTTTGTTTACCAAAACCCGGGGTTTCTTATGGTTGACTGGGCATCCACTTCCCCCCAAAGACATCTGACAACCCACCAAGAGTCGGGGGATCGTCGACACAACCCTTATTGGGCAGGGCCCCGGGGAGGGGCAGGGGCCCTCACCTGTCCCAACCCCCCTCTGCCCATCCGGTTTCCCCCACCCGAGTCTACTATTTTTGGGGGGTTTTCTCAGCGCCACTATATAGCGGAGATGTTTGGGGGTTTTTTAGCCCTTGCATACCCAAAACTGGGATAGGCAGCATGAAAGGAAACCCCAAACGATGAGAAGTAGCCGAAGCACTTGGGACGGGTGAAGCAAGGGGTTTCTCTCGTCAGGAGAAAAGGGGGGTCTGCTTCCAAAACGGAGCGGCCAGTCAGCAATGGGGGTGTGGCCCCGAGTCAGCAGGTACAGCTGTGGGGGCGGGACCCAAACGGCCCCCCAGGGGAAAAACCCGCTTCGCAGGTCCCAAAAAGTAGCGCACAGGGGCTCAGCGGAGGCAGCGGCGTAATAGTCACTCAGTAGGAGCGTTGGCGGTAAAATCCAATACTGGGGGTGTGGCAGTTCTTTCTAAGACACCGGAGGAGCCGAATATGGGTAAGTAAATTGGGGGCAAGAAAGGAAGGGGGCCAGGGAGCTAACGTTGGGACCAGGGCCCCGGCCCAAAAGCAGCGCACCACCGGTGGCTGGGAGAAAGGCTCGATGGGGGGTCCATTGCTGCCCCGCACAAAGCAGCAGCGCCCCGTGGGGACGCATGCCATTGCCCGCCAGTCAAGGCTCCACCACCCTGCAAAGGAGCTGTTTTCTCTTTGAATCATCTCCCGGCCAGATGCTCCTGTCCTCCAATCATGGCGCCACAGTCGTTCAAGGAGGCGATTCAAAGAGACAAAGTAAAGCATCCAACCCTCCTAAGGGCAAAAGCTACCCTGCTCCTGTCCAATTGTGGTATTGCAGTCCCCCCTTTCCAAATGGTGGACCTTTTCACGTTCAAGAAAATAATGGCTTGTGCTGAGCCCAGAGGGGAGTTTCCCCAACCTAATTTATTTTTCCAAAAAGGGAGTACCGGCCCTTCATAAATTTTGTAGAACAGAAGGGGGCCATCCTTAGCTTATCGTTTGTTCCAAGGTTTTACGGAAGCGCGGACGTTTTACGCAACTTCATCAGGGCCCGTAAATGTCCTTTTCGGGCCCCCCCGGGGGAATGTGCTTCCGCCCAGGCAACAACAACTTGGACAGGATTGCCCCTTTCTCCTCAACGTTGCAAACGCGGCTTTTGCGCCAATGTCCGCCTTTCCTCCTCCACTACCCCACATCTCGCCCCACAAGTACTTCCCATCATACACATGCGTAGGGCCAGCGGGTCACGCAGTTTTTACACCTGGCTTGCTTTCGAACGAAGTCACAGGGGGGGAAAACTCCGCGTCATGCACAAGAAATCGAAAGGTTTCTTTCCCCGCCCAAAGCAAATTGGACCCTGGGGACGGAAATGGGGTAACATGGTGTCCGCGCTGCACCAGGGGGGATGGTCCATGCGCCGTGCATGGGGCCCCGTTTTCAAATTGGTTGTAAAAGTTCCGAAGTCTTCCCCGATCTCAGAAATTCTGAAAAAGGCCAGGAACTGTGCATGCATTATCCTTTCCCACAAAGCAAAAAACCCCCCTCAATTGCAGTGGCAAAGGCCTCCCCCCAATTCCCGCCTGCACATGTTGGACCGACTGTATGAAAAAAGAAAGGCCATTAAAAAATTTTTTGATGATCCAGGCGGACAGGGGTCTCCCTGTTAACTTTTAGTCACCCTGGCACTATCGTACACCTGCCGTTTGTTTTGGCCATTCGAGGGGCGACTTATTTGCATTCGCCAGGACTACGGGATGAATAACGTCTTCCACTCCCTTATGTCCTGGAACAGATGCTGAAAAATCTGTCTGGCAGGGGACTGGGGACTTTGTGACTACATCTCGGGCCCAAAGTCCCGTGGGGCTGAAATGGAGGAGGGAGGGGGCCCTTGAGCAGAAACATTGTCTGGTGAAATGAGTGGATTTTTTAAACCCCGGTGACAAGAGAGGAGGACAGGGGCAGCTGGAGGAGGTAGATGGAGATGAGGAAAATAGGCAGATGGCCCCAAGCACCGGGGAGATACAGGGAGATGGAGGCAGGGAGCCCCGCGGAGTCACTTGTGCAGATGGCCCCCAGCATGCTGATTTGCCCCGCTAGTGACAGCCGAATAGTCACCATCCGGCAGAGGGATGACTTCTGGCTCTCCACCCTATTGGACCCTTGCTACCGGTCCAAAATGGGAGCCTTTTTCCCAGCTGCTGAGAGGGAGGACAAACTCAAATACTATAGGGAAATCCTCCGTAGTCAGTTGGCCGCTGCCTATGTGCGGCATCGTCCCTCCTCTGACAGGTCTGACCGGGGGGGTTCTTCAGCGCTCACGTACTACTGCCGTGGCTGCTGGGGGAAGGTGGGGAGGTAGGAGCAGTACCAGCTCCATCAGCAGCAACCTAAGTCTGGAGTCACTGATGAGCAGCTTCCTTCACCCGCCTAGTGAGGAGGGCAGTCGCCAGCAGCAGCAGCAGGACCTGGAGCAGACCCTGAACCAACAGGTGGTGGCCTACTTGGACAGCACTCTGCCACCCCAGTTAGAAGATCCGCTGGACTACTGGGCAGCCAAACTGGATGTGTGGCCGCAACTTGCCAAGTTTGCAGTGGAGAAGCTGTCCTGCCCAGCCAGTAGTGTGGCATCAGAGTGGGTGTTCAGTGCGGCGGGGGCCATCGTTACCCCAAGGAGAACCCGCTTGTCCACGGGAAATGTGGAACGACTGACCTTTGTCAAGATGAATCAGGCGGGGATCGGCCAGGATTTCCACACACCAATGCCTTAGGCGTCAGACTACATCAGCCATGACGCCTCACCCAAACTGTGAGAAATTAGTCTGGGTTCAAACTACCTGCCTCAGCCACTATTCTGATGCCGCCACCCGCCTGATGCCACACATCTGCTGACAGTTTTTCCATCTGCCACCAACCATCTTTAACAGGGACTGGTATTGCCACCCTCCTCCACACTCTGTCATTGTGCCACTCTATGACCTCATGCTGCTCCTGCTGAGGCCTACTACTGTTTTGCCACCTCCACAATGTCATTGTGCCACGGTCTGACCTCGGGCTGCTGCTGCCGTCACCTCCACTCTCTGTCATTGTGCCACTCTGTGGCCTACTACTGTTTTGCCACCTCCAGAATGTCATTGTGCCACTGTCTGACCTCATGCTGCTGCTGTGGCTGCTGCTGTGACCTCCACACTCTGTCATTGTGCCACTCTGTGGCCTACTTCGGTTTTTGCCACCTCCAGAATGTCATTGTGCCACTCTCTGACCTCATATTGCTGCTGTGGCTGCTGACATGACCTACACACTGTGTTATTGTGTCACTCTGTGGCCTACTCCTCTTTTTGCCACCTCAAGAATGTTATTGTGCCACTCTCTGACCTCATGCTGCTGTGGCTGCTGCTGTCACCTCCACACTCTGTCACTGATGTTGCCACCTGAGCTCTCAGCTTGTTTTTTTTCCAGCTTTCGCTGCCATAACTTTATTAGGCTACATTCCCGCTTCAGTTTTTTGGTCAGTTTTGCCCTCTTAAGTGCCCAGGGAATTTTATAGTGAAGCGATTCTAAGAGCGGCGGCAGTCATATGCGTGTCATACTAAAACACAACATTGTATGAAGACCAAACCAAGCTCCCTCTGCATATTTAAGCATGGCACAATGTTCTACAACACCCTGCAGGCTCTGTGCAGCCTGGAAATAGCTGTTTTTTAACGCGATTCGTCCCGAAGTAATTCGGACCGAAACAAATTTTGTCGGGAAATTCTGCGAAGTCACCGAATCGAATTTTTGAGAACTTCGCCCATCTCTAGTCATCTGTCATTAGTTTTAGATAATAAAAAGAATGGAGTTATCCTTTACTTTTAAATCACACTCATCATCTTACATCACATTAAGAAACTTGTTTAGAGATTTCGGAAATGTTGGTCAATAATAGTTATGCACCTAAGGTCACAAATTCACGGTCCTGCTTCTCCACAGCTTGGTTACCATCACACATTGTATTAGCTTTGAAACACAAATATTGTGAGGTTTTAGATCAGGGTTAGGAAACAGATTGAGAAAGAATTTCGGGTTTAAAATTGCAAAGGATTGGAAATCTCTATGTACTGCTTTTTCATACAGGAGAACATACAGTTCTTCATTTTAATTTTTTTCAAGAAACTATGATACTCAGCTACAAAGATTCCTTGAACAAATAAAATGTCATGAACAATAAGTCAAAGACATGCAATGGAAATGAACGGCATGCATGAAAACTAAACAATACTAGAAGAATTAATGCATGTCTGAAGTTGAAGGCAGGGTGAGGATGAAACTGGTACACTGATAGCTTCTGAACTCCCTGCTGGGAAGATAGAGTCCTAATCAGTGGTATGTAAAGTTGTAACCTTCATGAGATTGCCTGGTAAATTCATACAGTGCTTAGGCCATTACTGAGCTGCCCTACTATGTCATTTCAATATCCAGAAAACATCGTTCTTGTCAGATAGTACGTCTTTAGTTAGAAAATGGCATTAGTAAGTAATTTACTAATTGTTTATCCTAGTAACAGTACTAACATGAGAAATGCCCAAAGTTCTTTAAACCTGATTGTTTTCTTTTTACTATAAGAAGTATATCATAGTATTGCTACCTGGGCATTAGTTGGTGCCAGTGGTGAGCAGCAGAAGTAGTCACGTTTTTATGGTTCATAATTTCTTATCTATAAATAAATCCGAAATGAACAATGATTTAAAGATAATAAATAAAGCAAAGTATTTTAAAGATTTTTTTACACATCATGTTTTTCCTATTTGAGGAATCTGACATGTAATCCTCTGGACTTCCAAGATTTCAAGGGCCAGTGCGCTGGTTATTGATTATTTGCCGGACGCTGGTTCTATATTTATCCAGCCTGCGCCTGACTTCCCTGCTGAACCCATAGTGCTGTAGCCTATGCGAGGAAGCATTCCTGAAGCCCGTCTTGCTGTTCCTGTGTTGTTCCCGTGTCCCCGTGTACATTCTTCGACCACGAAATTCGCCGCCTGTCCTGACCTTCCTGCCTGTCCCCAACTACGAGATTACTTTTGATTCGGTACCGCGTTGCAACTTCGCAAGCAAGTCACATCAGGGGTAGTGACCTGGTGGAATCCCACCGTGGCAAGTCCATCCCGCCTTGCGGCGGACTAGGGTGAATATCGGGACCCACTTAGACTCCGCTCCCTGGTGTGGCCTGTACCACCGCTTGCGGTGGTCCAGTGGATCCACTACTCCAGGTCGTTACATAAATGTTTTAGTTCTTGCCTGCCTGTGTTTCACGCAGCTGTACAAGGTCTTGTTTTATGCATGAGAAGTTTTATTTTTGGAGGGCATAGTTTAAATTTACAAATAAATGACTGTGGAATTTTTTAACATTTTGCTGAACCTAAAAAAAGTTGCAATTGTTTTTTTAACCATTTATATTTCACACTAAGTAACCTGTTATATTAATTATGCAGGTTATTACGGTTATTAGGTTTTTCTTTTGAGTAATATATGCACAATTATTTTTTTTTATTAAATATTTATTTTTATTTTATTATTTCTTTTTTTCTACACTTTTTAGGGGTAATTATTATACTATATGTATACTAATATACTATAGGGATAACTATTTAAAATTTTTAAACTTAGCAATGTATGAGCATATTTATGTATGTTTTTACAGTGTTTACTGACCGCAAGCTTGCTATACAGACATTCCCCTGGCTCCAAAGGGTAACCCAATGGAGCAGATGAATGCCCTTTGATTATGCTGCGTTCAAGGACTGCAACAATCAAAGGGTTAAAGGCCGGATTGGACGTTGCTGCAGACTAATGACCTGGACCACTCACAGTCAAAACTCGGTGGGCAGTCATTAAGGAGTTAAGATTGTTTTGGATGTGCTGATCATTTTATTTTTTGTTTAGGGGCTTAATGAAGGTCTGTCAGTAACAAATGGGATATGATGCTTGCAGCCATTTAGCTATTTAGACACCATAGTAGGTGCAACTGGGACATCTAAATGATTAAACAATGGGGCGGCAGTCCATTGTAGCTGACAACCTGCCCTAATCTCAGGGTGCTGACTGGTTGCCATGGAAGCTAAGAGACCAATGAATGACTCCATGACTACCATGCCTGTATAGACAAGGTCTAATAGGAGTTAAATGTAATCACTATATACTGTAGTACAGTATTCAGTACTGCAATATATAATACAATCAATCAAGCAATCGCATGTTAAAGTCCCCTAGGCGGACTAAAAATTATTGTAAAACAAAATACAAAAAAAGGTTTTTTTCTAATCTAATCTAATCCAATAGAATATCATGTTATTTATCCCACATTGTGAACTTTGTAAAAAAAGATAAACAAACAAATGACAGAATAGTGTTATTTTGGCTCCCTAGAAGAAAATGTAATAAAAAGTCATAAAAAGAATTACACAACCCCTAATGAAGGAAGACTAAAAAAAAAAGTTATTGGTCTAATTTTTTCTTTTTTAAAAGTAGTAAAAAATAAAAAAAAATTAATTTGATATCAATTTGTCACTTCGATATCAAGTCGTCATTTGTTCACTCATTGAACTTTGTAACAACAACCATCGAAAAGCAGTGTGCAACTGTTTTTTTTCCATTCGAACCCCATAAAGTTTTTTTTTTTTGGCTCCCCAATACATTATATAATGCATTAAATTATCCTATTAAAAATTTACAAATCCTCCCACAAAAACAAGCCCTTTGGTTAGGTTGACAGAAAACTGAAAATGAGTCAGGCACCAGTGTGGTTAATATACAGTAGTTGTGTGGTCGTGCATCAAATAACAAGATGCAACAATGTAAATAGTAAGAATTGCTATAAGAGATTGTCGAAAAAAAATCGGTTTGACCCGAATTTATTTGCGGTGAATCGCGTTAAAAAACAGCTATTTCCTGGCTGCAGAGAGCCTGTAGGGTGTTGTAGAACATTGTGCCATGCTCAAATAGCATGGAAAAGGGGTTTTTGGTCTTCAACAATGCTGTGTTTTAGTATGACACGCACATGACAGCCGCCGCTCTTAGATTCGCTTCACTCTTTAATTCCCTGGGCACTTACAGGGGCAAAACTGACCAAAAAACTGTAGTGGGAACGCAGCCTGCTGGTCATGTTAGCGCCAGCTGGAAAGAACCGAGCTGAGGGCTAAGATACTACAATAGCGTCAAAGAACACAATAGTAGGTTCCTGGAGCTCGCACGGGTCGCAGCACAGTAAGGGGACATCACAACAGGGGTTTCCTCGCGAGGCCACAGCTTCCGGTGTCATCTATCAGCCGTGTGTTGATCACCAAGCCAACGCTTCTCGATTGGTTGACTAGGCTATCCACTTTCTCCCAGATTATATCTGACAACCCCAGAGTCTTTGGGTTTGTCAGACACACCCTTAGTTGGCATGGCCCGGGAGCAGGTGAGGGGCCCTCACCTGTCCCCAACCCACCTCTGTCCCGTTCGCTTCCAACAGCCAGAGAACTATTATGTGCTGTGGCCTCTGCACCACTATACAGTGAGGACAAAGTATTTGAGGACATTGGGCTGCAAAGAGGTGGGGAAGACATCCGCTGCTTCATGAAGAAGCAGGCAAGTAGTGATGAGGACAGTGGCATGGAGGGGTAATGTTGCGAGCGGTCAGGCTTTGTACAGTGACACCGTTGAGGAGGACGGCAGTGACAGGCAAACACTAATCGATGTAGCCGATCGCAGTTGGGAGCCGGATGAAGCAAGCAAGGCTGGGACAAGGTATTCTGGTGCCCTAGTTAAAATTCAGCCCACTCCATGCCTCCTTGTGCCCGCTTTTCTGCCTGGGATGAAGTGGCACCCTAGGCGGTCGCCTACCTTTGACTACCCATCATCCCAGCCCTGGAAGCAAGGGCTTCATCATTATCATTAGGAGAAGAAAGCAGCAGCTTGCGTGTCAGGCAGTGGCGTAGCCCGCAAGTCGGTAGTGTGATCGGGAGTCAGCAGGGTGGCAGCAGTGCGAGGTTGGGAGCCAAACAGCCACGATTTAGACCACACGCTTTGCAGGTCCCAGAAAGTAGCGGCACAGGGGCTCACCGGGGCAGCAGTGATAACAGTCATTCAGTGTGGAGCATTGGTGATAAAATCACCTACTCGGCGGTGTGGCAGTTTTTTTGACAAGACACCAGAGGATGCGAACATGGCTATATGTAGAATCTGTGGGCAGAAAGTAAAGCGTGACCAGGGACCTAACGTTGGCACCATAGCCCTGCATCAACATCATGCAGTGTCACTATACAGTGGTCTGGGAGAAACGGGACTCAGATGTGGTGGTCCATCCTGTCGCAGCAACAGCACCCAGTGGCACGCCTCCCATTTCCGGCCGTAAAGGCTCCACCACCTCTGCCGAAGACAACTGCCTGTCTTCGGACTATGCACCGTTCAGAGAACTTGACAGAAAACTTTGCATTCACTTTAGCCATTTCTACACCGCCAAGCACACCCTCCTTGAGCTAAACAGAACAGAGAAACTATAAACAGAGAAAAACAGAAATTTTGAAAAAGGGAGAAATTGATTAACAGGGAGAAATTGATTAACAGGGAGAAATATATGAACAGGGAGAAATTTATGAACAGGGAGAAATATATGAACAGGGAGAAATATATGAACAGGGAGAAATGTATGAACAGGGAGAAATGTATGAACAGGGGGAAATTGATGAACAGGGAGAAATATATGAACAGGGAGAAATATATGAACAGGCAGAAATATATGAACACGGAGAAATTGATGAACAGGGAGTAATTGATGAACAGGAGGAAATGGATGAACAGGGAGATATATATGAACAGGGAGAAATTTATGAACAGGAATAAATATATGAACAGGGAGAAATTTATGAGCAGGGAGAAATTGATGAACAGGGGGAAATTGATGAACAGGGAGAAATTGATGAACAGAGAAAGGCCATTAACGATTTTTTGATGATCCAACTCCCCTGTGTAATTTTGATGTCAGCCGGTGGCAGCTCATGCGTGACACCTGCCATTTGCTCAGGCCCTTTGAGGAGAACACGTTATTTGTCAGTCGCTAGGACTACAGATGAATAACATCATTCCCCTGCTTCATGTCCTGGAACAGATGCTGCAAAATCTGTCTGGTCAGGGGACTGGAGACGTGGCGACTACATTTTACGGCCACATGAGTCCAGTGGGGGCTGAACTAGAGGAGGAGGAGTAAGACATTGGAGCAGAAGCAGTGTCTGCTGAAATGAGTGTTTTTTTTATTCAGGTGACAGGAGAGGAGCGGAGCAGCCGGAGGATTAGAAGACGAGGAAATGACTCAGACACACCGTGGCAGTATACAGTGGAGAGGAGGCAGGGGTTCCCTCAGAGTCACTTGCGCAGATGGCCCACTGCATGCTGATTTGCCCGGCTAGTGACAGCTGAATTGTCACCATCCGGCAGAGGGATGACTTCTAGCTCTCCACCCTCTTGGACCCTGGTTACCTGTCCCAAATGGGGGAATTTTTTCACCTGCCAAGACAGAGGACAAACTCAAGTACTGTAGAGACATCCTATGTTGTCAGTTGGCCGCTGCCTATCTGCGCCATGGTCCATCCTCTAGCAGGTCTGACCACGTGGTTCATCAGCGCTCATGTATCATTGCCACGGCTGCTGTGTAGGGATGGGGGGGTTACGAGCAGTACAAGCGCCAACAGCAGCAACCTGAATCTGGAGTTGTTGATGAGCAGCTTTCTTCACCTCCTAGTGATTTAGGTACCCACCAGCAGCAGCACCTTGAGCAGACCCTGAACCCTGGATTCTTTTGGCTACCTGCCTCAGCTACTATTCTGATGCTGCCACCCGCCTGATTCCACACATCTGCTGCCAGCTGCTCCTTCTACCACCCACCATCTTTACCAGGGACTGGTATTGCCACCCACCTCCCCACTCTTCACTGGGCCATTATGTAGCCTTCTGATGCTGCTGCCACCTCACCACTCAAGTCTCCTCATGCTGCTGCCAACTGAGCACTCTCTCAGTCGACCACTCTGTGGTTTTCTAATGCTGTTTCCACCCTCCACCACTCTATGACATTGCCACTATGTTTGGTTTTCCCCTTCTTTTAATCTGTGGAGTGGATACAAAACACAGAACATATGCAAATATTCCATTTACTTATTTTTGGGTTCAACTCCTGTTTCTTTTTGGCTTTAGCAATGATGGATTATTGACCAAATGAAAGCGGACACTGAAAGATCAAACAAATGGCAAAATGATTGGCGTCAAAGTAAAATTACTCATGACACCCTCTCCACTCTTTTGGGTGGGCCCTACATGTATCAGCATTTAACAGAATCAGCATAATAAATTTTAAATTAACTGTTTGCCACAAACAGCAATATCCCAAGAGACTGGATTTGAGATGAATGTAGGGCTGAAATACACAAACACTGGATTTGACACAGAATTCTCCACAAAAAGTGAATAAATTAACTCTTTGCCACAGATTAAAATACCCCCGCCAGTCTGAAGTTGATGGATTTCAGGCATGTATGTGGTGGAAATACACACACCCTGTATTTTACTCCAAATTAACCCACAAAACAAGAGGAGAAATTAACCCTTGGATATAAAATAGTCTACAGAAAAAAAACAGATGAAATTGAGGCATATATTGGGCAAATAAATACACACACCCTGTATTTCACTCCAAATTAACCCACAAAACAAGAGGAGAAATTAACTCTTGGATATTAAATACCCTACAGAAATGAACAGATGAAATGTAGGTGTATATGGAGGTAAAAAAACACTGTATTTTACTCCAAATAAAACAACTAACAACAGACTTAATCAACACTTGGATATTAAATACCCTACAGAAATGAACAGATGAAATTTAGGTGTATATAGGGGGGGGGGGGAATGCTGTATTTTACTGCAAATAAATCCACATAAATGCTAATTAACCTTGGATATTAAATTCCCTCGGAAATAACAGATGAAATTTAGCGTATATGGGTAAAAAAATGCTGTATTTTACGGCAAATAAATCCACATAAAACAGGCTTAATTAACCCTTGGATATTAAATTCCCTACGGAAATGAACAGATGAAATTTAGGCGTATATGGGGGTAAAAATGTTTTTTTATTTTACTCCAAATAAACCCACTAACAACAGGCTTAATTAAATCTTGGATATTAAATACCCTATGGAAATGAACAGATGAAATTGAGGCGTATATGGGGCAGAATTACATCCACCCTGGACTTTAGGGAGAATACCCCACAAACTAAAACAAAATGATAATGCTGGTAGCGTTAAATGTGTACAACTGAACCACTTGTGAAACTCTTTGGCCACAGTCTCTGATAAAAGAAGTTTCTTTTAGAATGACTTCTATGGAGCAGCAGATACAGAAAGCTGGGTGAGCTACAGATGGGCAACTGACGCAGACTTGTGGTGGTCTTTCCACCCCAATCGCTGATAAAAGCAGTTTGTTTTAGAATGAGTTGAATAGTAGAGCAGCAGCAGCAGCTAGATGATTATGCCAGGACAGACTGTGAGAAGTGTGAGGATTGAGGATGGCGTCCGTATTTATAGGACTGTGACGTCACAGAAGCCCGCTGGTCGCTGATTGGATTCATGTCTGCACATATTATTGAGGTTGTTCCTTTCACCCAGGGTTCCCTGCCCCTGTGTCACGCCATGTGCTCGCGGCCATTTTACAAAAAAAAAGACGCTTCGTTCCCGCGAATCACTCTAAACTTCGGCTTCGTGCAGAACCAAAGTTTCCTGAAATTCTAAACGAATTCCACTTCGTTAGAATCCATTCACTCATCTCTAATTGCTATAGTTCTACAGATTTTGTATTTATTCTAATGATTTAAGAACAAGATAACAAATTTAAGCATATTATTTAGCATGTGAATCAAAATCAAAAAGTTGTTACCATTGCAATACAGTGAATACAGATTGTGTTGTAATTTATGACTTGTTGCTCTGCATTGTACCAGAATGCCACTGCAGCCGTAACAAAGACAGCAGATGGAAATATAAAGAAATGGAAGCAGAAAAGGCAACCTAAAGTGAGAGTGAACTAGCAATCCTAGAAAAACTCAGTTTGAAGAGTGATCCTTTAAGTTACAAAACATACTGCTATGTATTAAAGCTGTGGATGCTTGACAATAGTAGTCATACAATATGCATTATCCATACTTTTTTATCTACAATCACATGCAATTCATTTCTACGCCTCGTTTCTTCAAACATTGTGTTGTCCAAAAGGGAAGCTACATTAAATCATGACCACCAATATTAGGTATGAGGCTACAATAGGAAATGATTGCGAACAGAAACATTAAATCATGCACAAGTGTTACACTGAATTACACTTTTAATGTGCCTGAAGTCTTTTCAATGAGCCATATCAGGCAGAAGTGTAATCTATACTACAGCTCATAAACCCTGGGTGTGAATTTTTGTAATATTCACAAGTATTTCTTTACAAGTCATTATCAGTCAAAAGCCATCTCCTTTAAAATGTGCTCCCATCTGAACAATCTCTTATCTAACAAGGACCTATTGGCAATCATCTGATCGCTGCAGTAATCCTCAGTAATCAGTTGTCATGACCAGGGTAATCTGCGGGTTCCCACACATTTGGTGTGGCCACCACAAAATAAACTTATCATTGCATAGCTCTTATGGATATGTTATTGTCCCCTCAGGATAGTTTCAACATACAATGGACTTTCCTAGAACAATGTATGTTGAGTGTGGTTTCAAAACACAATGGCCCTCATTTATTAATGTGGTCGGACCAGAGAAATGTTTGAATATGCAGCTAAAAGTGGCACAATTGTAACGCAGCATGCCCCAGATACATTTATCATATGCCTAACCCCTTTCCACCACAGCCAGTTTTGACCTTCCTGACAGAGCCCCATTTTTGAAATCTGACATGTGTCACTTTATGTGGGAATAACTTTTTAATACTTTTTACCTATCCATGTGATTCAGAGATTGTTTTCTCATGACACTTTGTGCTTTAAGACAGTATGAAATTGTGGTCCATACAATCCTTGTTTATTTGTGAAAATATAAAAGTATTGTGAAAATTTAGAAAAATTTGCCATTTTCAAAGTCAAAAATTCTCTGTGTGTAAGACAGATGGTTATTCCACACAAAATAGTTTATAAATAGCATCTACCATATGTCTACTGTAAGCTGGCATCATTTTTTAAATGTCTTTTTATTTATTTACGACATTGGGGGGCTTAGAAATTTAGCAGTCATTTTTCACATTTTCAAGAAATTTTGCAACATATATTTTTGTAGGTATCAGTCGAGTTCTGACATTGATTTTAGGGGCCTGTATGTTAGATACCCCATAAATGACTCCATATAAGAAACTAAACCCCTTAAATTATTCAAAACAGTGTTTATAAAGTGTATTAATCCAATAGGTGTTTCACAGAAATTAAAGCAAAATGGAGGTAAAATTTAGAAATTTCATTTTTTTTGCAGATTTTAAATTTTTATCTATTATTCACTGGAGCACAATAGATGATAACAGGGAAATGCAACTCTCAAAACATGTGTGCCGTGTAGAGACATTCTAATATTCAGGCTTCCAGTACTTTATAAACTTTTAATGTATCAAAAAGACTTCATTTCATACATAACACGTAACCATTAAAAGATGTATATATAAGAAAGTAACCTTCTTAGTATAGAATTCAGTCCTCAGTCCAGCTTTTTCATAGCAACTTGCAAGAGCTCTCGGTACACATTAGCTCTGAGCGTGGCTGCTCCTACATCCTCCGGCTCGTTCCACCTGCACTACATTTCGGGGGAATGCCCCCTTTGTCAAGCGTAACGGAGTAGCGTTATTACAACATATATATATATATACATCACACCATACATCTTTAAAAACAACACTATAGGTAAGAAAGGTAATAAAGTCTTCAACCTCTACATCATATTATCATTATATCATATAATACTTTATTTTCACGTTTCTTTTATTGTGACATACCTCTTAACCCTTTCCCTGTGAGCCGGGTTCATAAGAACACGTTCCACCTGCATTCTTCATGAAGTCCCTTTGCGACTAGCGACTCCAACCGGTTAATCCAGTATACCTCTCTTTGGAGTAAGCATATACATAAAAACTAATAAAAATTTACAATTTAAAAAAAATTGTGCCTCTGATCATGCCAGCACATGTCCAGACCATCTGGATGATCCAGAGGAGGCATGGGAGAAGGTCATGTGGTCAGATGAGACTAAAATATAACTTTTTGGCATCAACTCCATTCATCGTGTTTGGAGGCACAAAAAAGCCCAAGAACAATCTCCCAACCGTAAAGCATGGGGATGGAAACATCATATGTTGGGGGTGCTTCTCTGCAAAGGGGACAGGATGACTGCACCGTATTGAAGGTAGTATGGGTGGGGCCATGTATTGCCCCACTAGGACATACAGGTACGTCCATTGTTGGGAATGGATTAAAGGAGTATTCTCACCACGCTGTTTCCCTAAGTTTTAGCAGCTTTGCAATTACTCCATCTCCTCAGACTGTTGGTGGTTCTACAGCAGTGATTAGTATATTCAACTTCTAGTGATCCATTAGCAGGAGATTGTTATCTCTAACAAGATTACAGATAAAGCCATGCTTTTCAGTCCTCACAGCACATGTACCTTTTGTTTAGTGAAGCTAATCTTGTTAGATATAATTAGTTTGCTTCCATCTCAGTCCCTCAGTCAGGTGATGTCACTCCCTTCTTTATGCTCTTGGTTAATCAGATAACAGATGTCACTGCTCTGAGCTAATCAAATAACAGATGTCCATCTGGTATGCAGTTAACCATAGAAATCTCTGTGCACTCAGAACACATAAAAATGCTCTTATTTCCTGACTAAAGTAAAATCTATTGATCAATGTATTTAGAAAAGGTCTTCATTTAAGTGTACCTTTGTGTTAAAAGCTATTCTCTGTAGTGAGACAGACGTTTTCTGCAAAGTGCTTGATAGGTGAGCATGGCTCACCAAAAGTGGGCATGGCATCATAGGGAGAGTGGACTTGGCTATGGTGCGACACGCTGCACCAAAAATGCCCAAAATTCTGATAGAAGTAGCAAAAATGTCTAATTAGACAATCTTAAAACCTATTATTAATCAGCATGAGTACTGTTGTCATAATCTGTCATTTTGCTGCTGCAAGCTTACTATTTAACTTTTAGATGATCCAGCCAATTATCATAAACATTTCACTTGTAAAATATCTGTACTAATGAAGTACATGCAGTAATTGGTTAGTAGCACTTTTCAGTACAATGCGATACTACATGTTCTGTACTGCCTTTCATGTCAGGGTGAGCTGAAATTGGACACAGGTGAGGCCCAGTTTCTTTTTTTCTCGGTACATTGTGTAGAATGTATATACCAAAGAAGCTCTACTCTAAAAGTAATTCATTTCAGCAGCTCTTTCTGACTGTTATATGTAGGTTTGCTTCATATCATTTTGTGCAATCTCTTTAATCTTTACTTTACCTGATATTGGGTGACGTATCCAACCATTACATTTGTGTAGTTATGTTTCAATGGCTTCAAGATACAATGGTCGTCCCAAAAACAATAAATATTTCACATAGATGAGCTGAGTTATCCAGAGCTGGAGTCATTTGTTGTTTGAGACTTTGGCTAATACAGGGGTCCCAAGCATAGGTCTTAATATGACAGCACCTAGTAAGAAGATTTTAGAAGTAAGTTATCTAAATGTATTTTCAGAATTTGTATGAAAGAATCATGGTTTAATGGCATTTACTAAATTGTCAATCCTTTTAATGTTATTTTCTTTCTTTTAGCTGCTACAAAAACAACTATAAAAATCAGTTCTACTATATGTATTATATAAATAATATTTCAATGTAATTTTTTATTAATGAAGTAGATGTAGGTTGGCACCAAACATAGCAGCAACAAACATGTATTTCTATCATGCAAAGTGAGTGGTATCACACATAATTAGCTTTCTTCTAAAATGTCTAGCATCTAAAAAGTTAGCTTTTTAGTTTATGAAAAACCAGTATTGCTCACATTTATGTAGCAAACCGCTTCGCGAATATCAAAAAGGATTTCTTCTTAATTAGATTGGCTTGTATCCAGCAGCAAAGAACAACTCATGTCATCCTGACAAAGCCGTGAGCTTAGAAATTTTCGTAGTAAACATATAAATTGCAGACATTTGTTATATTTCTACAAGTATTTCTTCATTAAATTAAATGAAAGCATATATGAAAAATTATTGGCATCAGTGAGATGCAGCACATGTCACTCAAATTGTTCAAAGTTTAAAAGCTCTCTCATTGGCCTTGGAGTGAAACGTTCAATTACTCTCTAGCCATTTTTATACAAGCACTTACATTTGAATATGTTGTGGAAATGCATAAAGCTAGAAATCAGTACAATAAATAGTATAATTAAAGTGAATACACAATATTTTAGCCATACATATTACATATATAAATTTTTATAACAGTAATAACAGTTGTAAGGTGTTATATGGTCCTTAAAGTCATTTACTCACAGGGCTCAAAGAAACCCAATTTAACACTGACTGTAATATTAGCAATAACTAGTAGTAATAAATAGATTGTTTTGCCCCTACAACACCACATCTTGTTAACAACTCTTATCTGGAATTACATCAGCAGTGGAACGAAACAATATAGGATCAATGAAAACCAATAGAAAAGGATAACATATTGCAGTCCACTAAATAAAGTCAGTCTAAGGATTAGAGGGTTCTCAGTACATTACATGGTACCATTAAAAAAAACTACTCTTCCAACAAAAAACAAGTCTCTATTTGGCTTTGACAATGGAAAAATAAACAAGTTATGGCTCTTGGTAATTTTAGAAGAACTGTTTTATTATTTTTCTCTTTTGTGCTACAGAAATACCATAGCTCTATGCTGCACAAGAACATCCAGGTCTATTGAACTAAGATCAATATTATGTCACTCTTCATCTATTATTATGTCACTGTCTGAAACCCAGTCTCAAATCATTCATTCATAAAGGAACATAAGTATCAAGAACTGAATGGTCTGCAGGGCTTTATCCTAAATCAATATCAAATACCTCATCCATAAACCTAAAATACAATACATTGCTTATTTAAAAAAAGATAATAAAATCAATATTTCCAATAGTCTAATTTTAAGACTCCATTGACTTCCATTTGTCTTCTATAAGAAGAACAAACTACCATACTACAGATTTCAAATTCTCCATAAAGTACTCAATAAAGTTGTTTTGAAATTCCATCTATTTCTTCACCGGGTAAAATAGGAGTCGGGAAAAGACAATTTGAAAAGTTTTGCTAGTCTGGTCTTGTTTATATCGTTGGTTCTCTTTTATTAGTGAATTTAATATTGATAATAAATGAAAACATCATTGCAGCATCATCTTTTCCAATGAGCCTTTAATTTACTTCCTTTTACAATCAATTTATAAGAAGGTGTGTAGTTTTTTTTTTTTTTTTTGTTGGATGCTGTACAAATCAAACAGACAAGAAACTGTGGTGTTTTCCATTGTACTTCCTATATGCATAGTTATTTCTTCCCAGAACATTGCTATATTTCTGATAACGTCAAGCGCTATTCATCAGCCAGGTCGAGTATCAATCAGGTACCCTTGTCGGTCATCTAGCACAATCACCATGCTTATGTAAACAGTTACAAATGGTCTGACATGAGACTTGGTTGCCTCTCACCTCCATTTAACGTACCTGGAGTTGTGTGGAATTCATCATCCGGTTCCACAGGGCATTGTTTACAATGAAGCGGTTATCAGTGTGTGATGTAGCCAAATAATGTCCTCTTCCTTTATTTACTGTGAGTTTTCCAGTCTCTCTGTATCTCTGTTGCAAGCAGCTCAGTGGCCACTTCTGTCTGAGAGCATCCTGCTTGAGATCTCACAGAGGCCAGGTACTGTTGATCAATTGTAAGATGTTGTATCATGATGTCAAAATGTAAACAGCATGATAAGGAGGACTGTTTAAATCCCCTATAAAATTGATCCGATTCAGGAATCAAACACATGTTGTGAATTTTGGCATTAAGCTCATTGATAGAGATCAGCAAGTTTTGCAAAAAAGTGCTGAAACATTGAACATTTTGACACGTGCATTCTAAAGTTAAGAGGTGGTCTTATTTAGTGCATATAAAAAAGAAATTCAAGAAATTAATATTATTTCTTAGTCAGGCCACTGGCTAAACATATACACTGAGACCCTCTCTAATGTGTGAGCGGGACCTAATATCCAGTCCCACAATACACTTCTGCACTTTCACCCAGTCTCCCACTGGATACCAGCTTCTCTCAAGCTTCTGGGGGCTAGAATCTTTCTCCAGCTCCTTTGCTACTCCACACTGCAGGTAGCAGACCATGCCCCCAGAGCACCTGGAGCAGCAGGATTTTTATAAGCCTCCTGAGACCTACACAAAACCTGTCCTGGAACATGGGAACGGCCACCCACCCAACTGCAGCTGTTTCGGGAAAAGCCAGCCCATGATGGATGGGTATCAGCCGTACTACGTATAGGTGTCAACAACCTAGTGTTACTGACAGACAACAACTGTGGCCTCGGTGACACGTTTCTAGCAGGTAACCTGCTGTAGGCCACATAGTGGCAGCACCATGTGACCGCCTAAAGTCGCTCTGCCACAATATATAAAATTAAAATTATATATTAAACACATCACCTATTTTATAAGTAAATGTAAGTAAAAGGTGCTAGTGACATGAAATTCTCACCAGATATTAATACTAGCCCATACAATCCAAAACAGGCAAATAAATCAAACCATAGATGTCCAAAACATTCGTTATGGTTGTAACTGTGAGAAATTACACAGGGAAAAGTATAAACACATGAAGAAACAGAAGTGCAAAAAGCCATGGAAAGTCATGCACCCGCTGGAAACCTATCAGTAATTAGAAAGCAATCCTGTCACTTAGTACAAAAATAAAAATCAGCTGATTCAATGATGGCCCTGTAAAATGCCAAAACAACATCTAATGGGGGTAAAACCAGTGAACCAATGAACCTTTGTCAAGGCCTTCACAACAAATTATTGTTGCAAAACAAAACTGAAGTCATTGATTACAGAAGAAATTGTAAACTACTGAAGGTGCCAGTGAGCACTGTTGGGGCCATCATCCGAAAATGTAGAGAACAATATTTTTACCATAAAGATTTATTTCAGTAATCAATAGTATTTTCAGAAGAGATGTCCAAGACCAAGGACCCCTTGTGGAGAGCTACAGAAAGACCTGAAATCAGCAGGTTTCAATTTTTTCAAAAGGGAAACAAAAAAGTAATGCACTCAGCCTCCTGGCCTGTTGTACGCTCACCACGAAAGACTTCATTGATGAACAAAAAAACATGTTCAAGTACGTTGCATGTTTGGTTAACAACATTTAGACAAGCCTGTTTAAATACTTGGAGAATATATTCTGCTCAGAAAAGAACAAAAATTAACTCTTTGGTGGCATAATAAACACCCCTGTTTGGCGGCCAAAAGGCACTGCATATCACCCCAAAAACCCAGACCCACAGTGAAGTTTGGAGGTGGGATATCATGGTGTGGGGTTGTTTTTCAGCACATGGCACTGGCAAACGTCTATCATTTAAGGAAGGATGAATGGACAAATGTACTTTAGTAAATTTTTGATAAAAATCTGCTGCCATCTACCAACATGATGAAGATGAAACAAGGGTGGACATTTCAGCAAGACAATAATCCCAAACACACATCCAAGGAAACTGGTTTCAAAGAGAGAAAATAAAGCTGCTAGAATTTACCCAGCCAAAACACATGACCTGTATCAAATAGAAAATATATGGAAGAAACTAAAGCTCAGAGATCATAGAAGTAGCCCACGGAACCTTCAGGATTTGAAGACTGTGTGAAAGAATGGGCCAAAATCCCACCTGAGCAATGGGAATGTGACTGGTTCTCCATCCAGAAGGGCGTCTGAAGTTTCATTCCAACAAAGGGTTTTTAGCAAGGTATTAAATACATTACAGTAAGTTTTGTTCAATACTTTTTTCCTTGTGACATTTCTCATTATTACACATAATTTAGGAACATCTATGGTTTTTGATTTCATTGCCTGTGGGGATTGGATGGTTTGTTTACCGTCATCGGGTGAGAATATAATTTCAATAGTACCTTTAGAACATATTTATTTAGCAGATTTGTTACGTGTTCAATTCTTAATTTCACCCACTGTTTATATAATTTAATAAATTTTATAAAAAAAATATATATAATTTTAATATATACATATATATATATAATATAAAAACAGAATCATTTCTTCTATTTTGCAAGAAGCTTAGTGACAATTTTTAAAACCGCTGAAAGGGGTTAATAATTAGAATAACAATAAAAAGCATTTTTTTTTGTTAATGGTGTTTTTAAGAGATTTTATGAAAGGCAGAATCCTTAACTATAATTATGAAAATTAAATCTTTTGCATTTACCCTTTTTTCTTTTGAAATCAGATAAATTATTTAACTACATTATTATTTCTGATAAATATTCAAGAGTGCATTTAAACAAGGCTTCAATTCTCTTCTTTCTCCTAGACCTCCCATTTAAATAAATGTGTAATTGCTCCACTTTCTCTGAGCCACTAGTTTAGATTAGCTGTCTAACCTGTACAGTGTAGATGTTTGCTGTATGCATTTTTAATATCTTATTATCATCCAGTGGAGTTGATATTTTGACTTTCTTGAAGATTGGATACACAATTTTAAAGACTTGTAGTTTGTCAAATTTATGCGGGTTTCCAAAGTATGAGTATAACTGTTATAAAGAGAATTATTTTTCAACTCAAGAGAAGTATATACTATATACCAGTAGTTTCAAAAGAGAAAGCTTGTGCTCGGACAGCAGGGAACTGAATACACAAAATAAAATTATTAAAAGGGCGTTTTTAAAAAAAGAGGCTATCCCAAATGGAGCATTGAAAGGGCTCAAATTTTGGTGGCAAAGAGGAATAAGGAAGGATTTACTTTTCTAGTCAACAGCAGAAAAAGAAACAGAATGAAATGTCGACCCCTCTAACATTTGTTACACTTACAGTAACCAGTATATAACCCGATTGTAAAATTAGTACGAAAAATTTAAACCCGTACTGTGTCAGGACAATGTAACAGCGAAGGTTTTAGAGGGAGATGTGAGATTTTTGTGCCCAGACGTGGGAAATCCTTGGCAACAATTTTTGTCAACCTAGCCTTTTCAAGATGTTGTACAAGACACTTCATGGTTCAGTTAAGGGTAACTTTCAGTGTAGGGGAATTGCGGTGCAACATGTGTAAATATACAGAACATGTTACACATTTTTCGGGTCGTCAGGGAGATAGCATATATCAAAAAGATGGTTTTATTAACTGCAATTCAGAAGCATGATCTACGTGATCAGATTGCCGGGAATGTGATTTAATATATGTAGGACACACTATTAGGAAATTGAAACGCAGAAATTCTATGAACATATTTCTCATATATACATACGGGACATGTAAACATCTCGGGGGCATCTAAGCATTTTCTTTCTAACCCTGGGGGGATTTATCTCAAATTTCAATTCTTTGGTATAGAGAAAGTAAAGCTTGGTCCCCGAGGGTAATTTGAAAAACTACTTCCCCAATCGAGAAAGCATTTTGGATTTTTGAACTAAATACCAGGGTGCCATTTGGTACTAAACTACAGAAATGATTTTGTTGTTTATTATTATTAGGTATCCATAATTGCATTTTTTAAAAGTTGTTTTTACCTTATCCAATTTGTGTTCTGTCAATCATGTGACTATGTTGTAGGGAGTAAACCGTCATTTCCGGATAAGGGGATATTTGTTTGTATCTTTGCACAATATTTTATGCTATGATTAAGGGTTTAGTCACACGAAACGCGTAAGCGATTGTTTTGTGCTACTATGGATTTTAATCTTTTTGCTTAAATAAAGAAGATTTGTTTATTATGAAGACGAGTGAGCGGGAGAATTTTCTCTTTTGAAACTACTTGGTTGTATTGCCCGTCTGGGGTCCCCGGGCTCTCTCCGGCTCCTCGCATTCACCACGCTTTAGAAAATTACGCCCAGGATTGATTGATCACAGTCTGCAAACCTCTGTTTGGAAACAGGGTGAAGCGGGTTTGTTTTTCCTCTCTTATATTTGCATGTTGGGTTCCAAAGCTCCCCCGAGGTTTTT
>JAODAL010051418.1:0-26687 GCA_025379985.1 Phyllomedusa bahiana
CAGGGGAAACCCCTTTAAGATGCTGCGGATTTATAAGGGGCACGGAGGTCACTTTCACCTTGTGCAGACTTTGCTTTTTACTGTAAAAGGGTTGCAGATTTTCCACCCGGGACTGCACAGCTGACAGCCGGCTCTCCCCTCCCACAGCTGCACAGTTTGGCCAGTTTTCTACAGCTACGTTGATTTTGGAGCGCATTCAGGATTTAGAATCCGACTGTAACCAGCGCCCCATAGACCTCAATAGAAAATCCGACTGTAACCAGCGCCCCATAGACCTCAATAGAAAATCCGACTGTAACCAGCGCCCATAGACCTCAATAGAAAATCCGACTGTAACCAGCGCCCCATAGACCTCAATAGAAAATCCGACTGTAACCAGCGCCCATAGACCTCAATAGAAAATCCGGCTGTAACCAGCGCCCCATAGACCTCAGTAGAAAATCCGACTGTAACCAGCGCCCCATAGACCTCGATAGAAAAACCGACTGTAACCAGCGCCCCATAGGCCTCGATAGAAAATCCGACTTAAACCAGCGCCCCATAGACCCGATAGAAAATCCGACTGTAACCAGCGCCCATAGACCCGATAGAAAATCGACTGTACCAGCGCCCCATAGACCCGATAGAAAAATCCGACTGTAACCAGCGCCCCATAGACCCGATAGTAAAAACGACTGAAAACCAGCGCCCCATAGACCCGATAGAAAATCCCACTGTAACCACCCCCCATAGACCCGATGAAAATCCGACTGTAACCAGCGCCCCATAGACCCGATAGAAAATCCGACTGTAACCAGCGCCCCATAGACCCGATAGAAAATGCGCTGAAACCAGGCCCCATAAAACCCGATAGAAAATGCGACTGTAACCAGGCCATAGACCGCGATAGAAAATCCGACTGTAACCAGTGCCCCATAGACCGCGATAGAAAATCCGACTGTAACCAGTGCCCCATAGACCAGAATAGAAAATCCCACCGTAACCAGTGCCCCATAGACCGCGATAGAAAATCCGACTGTAACCAGTGGCCCATAGACCGCGATAGAAAATCGACTGAAAACCAGGGCCCATAGACCGCGATAGAAAATCCGACTGTAACCAGGCCCATAGACCGCGATAGAAAATGCGACTGTAACCGCCCATAGCCCTGAAAATCATGTAACGGGCCCCAAAATCTAAAAAATGGATGTGGTTTTTTTTTTTTTTTTTTTTTTTTTTTTTTTTTGTGCACAGCCGCGCCAAAACCCGCAGTGCGGCGATGGTAAAATGCAGCCAGATTTCCACTTGGGGTTTTGCTTTAATCCGTGTAGAGCTCGCCCTGGGCTGCAGCTGCGCCCTGCACGGCCGTATCTGATCTAGGGACGGTCCCTCATGTATTTAATATCAGTCCTGATTACTGCTTTTTTCTAAACCCTTTTTGCTTGTGATCCTAAGCCGCAGCTTATAGTAAAATCGGGAACTATGCCGGAGCCGTGCGGGACTGTGAAGAGGGGCCCTTACAATTGATCCCAATTACAGCAAAGCCATATGGTAGATGGGGTAAGTCACCGCCATGTTCTCCTATGAGTCACACCTTGTTACTGCTTAAATCAGGGGGTTCAATCCAATAAATGGGATGGTTGATTGCTGTTTCCCATAAATGATGGTGGTGAAGCTGCGACAAATACCCTCCCCCCTGTATTGAGGTGATTGTCTCTGGAGCACAACCCTCAAGTGCTGCTGGGTAGTGATGGGCTAATATGTGATGTTACATGGGCGACCAAGCAGTGTGCTGCAGATATTAGGGTGTATGGACACGGCTTGATGTAATGAGCCTTCTTTGATTGCCTGATGGTAGTATGGTGATGGCTCCTGCTTGGCAGCGTGGCGTCCCTTGCGCTGCCCTGCGGCGTCCCTTGCCCGGCCGCGTCCCTTGCCCTGCGCCGTCCCTTGCCCTGCCCTGCCGCGTCCCCTGCCTGGCAGCATCCCTGTGGCGCGGCGTCCCTTGCCCTGCCCTGCGCCGTCCCTTGCCCTGCGCCGTCCCCTACCTGGCAGCATCCCTGCGGCGCGGCGTCCCTTGCCCTGCCTGGCAGCATACCTTGCCCTGCGGCGCGGCGTCCCTTGCCCTGCCTGGCGGTGCTCTGTCCCCTGCTGTGCTGAACACATGGAAGCTGCGGTTGATTGTCTGAGGCCCCTACTTGACGGTCGCAGACTCTTCGCTGTTGCCTCTTTTTGACTTCTCTTTTTTTTTTCTTGCCTCTTCGCCTCCAGTCTGGCTCTGTCCAGTTTGAATAAGCACTCGGAGGCCGTGGGCTTCTACAAGAGAGCGCTGGAGCTGGACCCAGACAACGAGACCTACAAGTCCAACCTTAAAATCGCAGAACAGAAGATGAAAGAGATGCCCAGTCCGGTGAGTGTCCCCGCTGCTCTCTGGCAGGGGGCAGTGATTTTCGTCATTCATCACAGGCCTGACCTCTTCCTGTGTTACAGATGGGGGCTCCCGGGGGCTTTGACCTGGCCGGGCTGCTGAACAACCCTGGCTTCATGAGCATGGTAAGCGAGCGGCGCAGGGATTGCTGGATTTGCTCAGTATTGTAATATTTCCAGGGTCGGGGTCTTTCCTTATGTTTTCTTTGCTTTGTGCACGATCGGAGCTGAATCAGTTTCCAGAAACTCGTGCGCCATATCCTGACTGCGAGCGGCGCAGTATAGAGGGCTGACTACTTCACTATAGTCGTCTCATATGAGAGCAGCCTAATAAGGATCATAGGAAGCTCTAATCCCAAATATTTCACCCCTCACTGACATGGTACATCATGATACCAGTAAGGAACTATAGACTTAAACACACAGACATGTGACTCGCAGCTCAATGTCTGGACAAAGAACTATTCCCAGTAGAATATAAGAAATGTAACTGGTGCAGTTCTCTGATAAACAATCGCTTAAGGAATGGGAATTTAAATTAATGCAAAAATTTCAAACTCTGCAAAATGGACTTAATATTCCTGCTAGTTTCATGTCACACCATGTATGAACTGTGAGGGCCACAAATCACGACCTGATAGCAAACAGATAAGAGCAAGAATCACTGATCCCACCTGTCGCGCCTCACAAGTTTCCAGATTGTTGATTTCTTGACCTGTTGTAAATGACTTCTCTACTTCTTGCATTTGGTTATTTTTAAAGATTCTACGATCCTTTTGAAGGTCTATGTATTTTGTGCATCCTAAAAACGCATTGGATTAATATTTGCCCCTAGAGGTCTCATTTGATCTAGAAGAACTGTTTGAATTTTTGTAACCTAATGACCTAATAGAGGGAGCTAACAGCAATTTACTAATAAATTTATTAATGTTTTAGATAAATAGTTTATTATAGAATGTTGAGTGGTTTTAGTATTAGGGGCCGTTCACACCTCTTATTTTGGGCACGGATTCCAGCCGTATTGTGCGCCGTACTGTGCTGCAGTACGTATGGAATCCGCCCCAGTCATTACGGTAATCCACAGTTCTCATAGAGAACTGTGGATTCCGTCTCTTTACCGCTCGGCGAATACGCCGGGCGGGGAGAAAGGGACATGTCAATTATTTACGCCGTGTACGCGCCGTGAATAATGAATGTCTATGGGGCTGGTGAGCTGCCCCTTATTCAAGCCGTAATTGTGGGCAAAATCCGTCCCGCAATTACGGCTTGAATAAACCGTGTGAACCGGGCCTTATACTGAAACCACTCAACATTCTATAATAAACTATTTATCTAAAACATTTATAAATTAATGTAAAATGCTGGAAGCGCCCTCTATTGGGCTTCATGTGAAACACATGTAAAATGCTGGAAGCATTTACTGTGTGTGTATATATATATTGAAAAACGGATCCAAAAAAGTATCTGCAGCTGCATTTTTGGATACAGTTTCTCTTCTGGTAAAAAACGGATCCAAAATGTCATGTGAACATACCCTAAGGGCCCGTTCACACGGCAATGGACAAATACCGGGTGGTTTATCCGACTGGTATTTGTCCGGGTTGTGTGCAGTGCACACGGCCGCGGGGGGGGGGGGGCCTTTTCTGTGATCAGTGGAGAAAAGCCCTCCTCCTTAACATGCACTTGCACACGGCCGTGTGCAGAAACACCACTGGGATAAAAACCCGTGCCGTAGGGACTGCGGCACGGGTTTTCCATAGAGCACTATTGTGCTAATTTTCAGCTGGTTTTTCAGACGCTCTGCAAAACCGCGATCCGCCTGAAAAACCGTCCGCAAACCCGTTCCGTGGGGACATGGCCTTAGGGTTTGTTCACACGGCTGATTTTGATGCCGTTTACAGATCGTTTCCGCACCAAAAACAGTGTCAAAAAAGCCTCCAAAACGCCCCCAGTTCATTCTCATTGATTCCTATGTAAAGCAGCTGCAGTTCAGTGTAATCAATTCTTGAAGCATTTTCAACACTGTAAATCCCCATAGGAATCGATGGAGAGCTGCAGAACCTCGTCCAAAACCTCAGCACGTTTGTAGATGCGTTTTTTGGCACAGTTTCCGTCCTGCCTATTTGTACGGGTATTTTAGAAAGAAAACCGTGTTGGAAAACCTTGTCCGAATCCCGAAAATATGAAGCGCCACTGCTGAAACACTTTTCAGATCAGGTTTTGATGCTGATTTGGACGCCGAACATTCATCGTCTAAATCAGCCGCTTGAGCATACCCGAACTGTGCGAGTGCAGCCAGCTCTCCAGACGGCGCTGCGAGTGGCTGCCATCATATGGCAGAACCCCTTTGAGTGTTTTTTTTATTAGTTTTTTTGCACTTAAACACCTGTTGCCCAAGAAGGAGGTGATTGCTTGTATTATAATTGCTTCTTTAGAGGCCATTGATAGTTACGTGTGGCCAAGTACCCTACGGGGACTAATGGTTAAAGTCATAAAAAAAAGTGTTTAAATAAAATACAAAAAAGTTCAAATCATGCACTTTTAAAAATACAAAAAAGTAAAAAAAATAAGAAAACTTACGGATAATCTGTATCGCTGCCTTCATAAGTCTGATTAAGATAAAACATAGTTTATCCGGTACCTGTAGAAGAAAACAAATTCACAACATAAAAAAGTGGGGGGTGGTTTGTTGTGTGTTTTTTTTTTTTTTTTTTTCCAGAATAAAAAGTGATCTGAAAAGTCCCAAAATGGTGCAAAAAAAAAAAAAAAAGCTTATGCTCAGGTCTATAGACAGAGCAAAAAGTTATTGGTTGCAGAAAATGACGTTTTGGCAAAAATGTAAAAAATAGAATTTTTTTTTTTTTAAAGTGCTAAAACTTAACGAAACCTCTACACATTTGGCGTCAGTCATCGTACTGACCTGCAGAATATAGTTAACATGTCCTTTATACCAAAGAAAACTAAACCCTTGTAAAAAAATGGCGCCCTTGCTTTTTTTTTTTTTTTTTTTTTTCATGTTTCACACCACACATTTGGGGGTTTTCCCAGTATATTCTATGGTGCGGTGAATGGCACCATTAAAAAGTCCATCTTGCCCGTAAGAAACAAGACCTCATAAGGATCCGTAGATGGTGAAAGAAAAGTTATGGCTCTTGTAGGGTGAGGCGGTAAAGCCGGAAGCCGAAAATATCTGTGACCCACAGAGGTGAATTCTGAGTGGTTTTTGGGTTTTCCTGCTCGTTGTCATTGTTCGTTTTGTCTTCCAGGCGTCCAACCTCATGAACAACCCTCAGGTGCAGCAGCTGTAAGTTTCCCTTCCCTTTATTTTTGTGATAAAGAATCGGAATTTATTTGTTCTGTCGAAAGTTTTGACCTTTGATAAAAGTGTGACTCCGCCGTAGATCCCGGAGCCTCCCACAGCCGGACACGGCTCAGTGATGGGGTATAGAAGAGCCTCCAATGGGACTCGTCACCACCCTGTCTGTGTAGGCAGCTTGGAGGTTTAGAAATCCCCTCTGCATATTTGACCGGGGAGACGAGTGATGGTGCTTGATGGCTCTATTCTGGAGCAATGGGCAAGCCCAGAGGCCACCGATCGTGCTGGACGACCTGTAAAACATGTATAACGCGTCTAAAATTTGCAGGAAATGTTGTAAGAGGTCAGATAGTTGGCGCAATAGTGTTAGTAAATCTGCTGCGTTGTGTTATTGAGCAGGCTCTAACAACATGCAGATTTATAACGCAATTACACCAAATTGATTGCAGATTTTTGGCACCTTTTATCACGTTTTGCTGGCTATCAAACATGGCTTGGTGGTAAAGGGGACATGGGGTGGGATGTGCAAAAAAATGTAGGTGCAAATATTTAAAATATGACTTTTATTAAATATACAAATCTAAAAAAAAGATTAATTCCCTACAACACCCTATAGATAGACCTAATAAATGCAACAGGAGCACCCGCCACAAAAAGGGCGACCCCAGCTGGAACCTACCCTAGTACACTCCTACAATATCCCTCAACAAATGTGTAGGAAGAATACAAACGTGACACGGAGAAATATCGCTAAACAGTAATATAAAAAATACACTGAAAAAATCAATACAGATCAAGGGCGCGGGAAGTACTACACATCCATAGGCACACAACACATACCTGAGGTTACCATACTCTATCAAATGGCTCCAAAACGTATATTCCAAAAGAACAAACACCTGTTCCACACACAACTTGTTCTTTTGGAATATGCGTTTTGGAGACATTTGATATAACCTTAGGTATATGTTGTGTGTGTTGTGTGCCTATGGATGTGTAGTACTTCCCGTGCCCTTGATCTATATTGATTTTTTTCTGTGTATTTTTGATATTACTGTTTAACGATATTTCTCCGTATCATGTTTGTATTCTTCCTACACATTTGTCGAGGGATATTGTAGGAGTGTACTAGGGTAGGTTCCAGCTGGGGTCGCCCTTTATGGGGCAGGTGCTCCTGTTGCATTTATTAGGTCTATCTATAGGGTGTTGTAGGGAATTAATAGTTTTTAGATTTGTATATTTAATAAAAGTTATATTTTATCAGTTTTCTACCTGAAAGTATTCGTTTGTTGTGATTATTATTTTTGGATACCGGGTAGATTTAACTTGGGTTTCCTTCTTCCCATTTCTCTTTAAGAGGAGTTTTGTGGGGTTTTTCTGTAAATATTTAAAGTAAACTTCTTCAACAATCGTTCAGTTTATCGGTCCCTGTGTCCTGTTCACTTGAAGCCAGTGTGACGTTGGGAGTAGCAGATGTTGTTCATCATGGGTGCCAGCCTTGGTTGTGCTGCAGTGTACAGCAAGGGGGAGATGGAAGGAGCGATAGAAAACTTTCTAAAAGGAAATGCACCTTCAAGGGGTCATCTCACTGTGCAGTCACAGGAAGTTTCAGGCTCCCACTTCCTTTTCAGTAGATAGTCGGGTCCAGATTTTGTTTTGTGCTCATTATAACTTTTTCTTGCTTTCTTTGCAGAATGTCCGGAATGATCTCCGGCCCCGGCAATCCTATGGCTGGAGCAGCAGCCGCCGCCGCAGGAAACGCTCCCCCTACCGACCTGGCCAGTCTGATACAAGCGTACGTACCGCTCCTCCGCTTCCTCACCATTACCGCTATTTGCAGTGAGATTGTGCTTAAAGGGGTTCTGTGGTGAAAGAAAAGAGAAAAACATACTCAAAGTTTCCTGCCTCCGTTTTTCTTCATCTACTTGTGATGTGTTCTGTAAAATTTGTGCTTTTCCTGTGCTGTATGTCACCTCCCTTCTCTGCAACCAAGCAGCAGCATTACCTGTGCTGTATGTCACCTCCCTTCTCTGCAACCAAGCAGCAGTATTTCCTGTGCTGTATGTCACCTCCCTTCCCTGCAGCATTTCCTGTGCTTTATGTCACCTCCCTTCCCTGCAGCATTTCCTGTGCTGTATGTCACCTCCCTCCCTGCAGCATTTCCTGTGCTGTATGTCACCTCCCTTCCCTGCAGCATTTCCTGTGCTGTATGTCACCTCCCTTCCCTGCAGCATTTCCTGTGCTGTATGTCACCTCCCTTCCCTGCAGCATTTCCTGTGCTGTATGTCACCTCCCTTCCCTGCAGCGAGCAGCAGCATTTCCTGTGCTGTATGTCACATCCCTTCCCTGCAGCCGAGCAGCAGCATTTCCTGTGCTGTATGTCACCTCCCTTCTCTGCAGCTGAGTAGTAGCATTTCCTGTGCTGTATGTCACCTCCCTTCTCTGCAGCTGAGCAGCAGTATTTCCTGTGCTGTATATCACCTCCCTATTCTGCAGCTGAGCAGCAGTATTTCCTGTGCTGTATGTCACCTCCCTATTCTGCAGCTGAGCAGCAGCATTTCCTGTGCTGTATGTCACCTCCCTTCTCTGCAGCCGAGCAGCAGAATTTCCTGTGCTGTATGTCACCTCCCTTCTCTGCAGCCGAGCAGCAGCATTTCCTGTGCTGTATGTCGCCTCCCTTCCCTGCAGCTGAGCAGCAGTATTTCCTGTGCTGTATGTCACCTCCCTTCTCTGTAGCCGAGCATCAGTATTTCCTGTGCTGTATGTCACCTCCCTTCTCTGTAGCCGAGCATCAGCATTTCCTGTGCTGTATGTCACCTCCTTCTCTGCAGCTGAGTAGTAGCATTTCCTGTGCTGTATGTCACCTCCCTTTTCCCTGCAGCCTGAGCAGCAGCATTTCTGTGCTGATTCCCCTCCCTTCTCTGCAGCCGAGCAGCAGTATTTTCCTGTGCTGTATGTCCACCTCCCTTCTACTGCACTGAGCAGCAGCATTTCCTGTGCTGTATGTCACCTCCCTTCTCTGCAGCCGAGCAGCAGCATTTCCTGTGCTGTCACCTCCTTTCCCTGAAGCCGAGCAGCAGCATTTCCTGTGCTGTCACCTCCCTTCTCTGAAGCCGAGCAGCAGCATTTCCTGTGCTGTGTGTCGACTCCCTACTCTGCAGCTGAGCAGCAGTATTTCCTTTGCTGTATGGCGCCTCCCTTCGCTGCAGCCGAGCAGCAGCATTTCCTGTGCTGGATGTCGCCTCCCTTCTCTTCAGTCGAGCAGCAGCATTTCCTGTGCTGTATGTCACCTCCCTTCTCTGCAGCCGAGCAGCAGCATTTCCTGTGCTGTATGTCACCTCCCTTCTCTGCAGCCGAGCAGCAGCATTTCCTGTGCTGTATGTCACCTCCCTTCTCTGCAGCCGAGCAGCAGCATTTCCTGTGCTGTATGTCCCCCTCCTACCCGCACCCTAACAGCAGCATTTCCTGTGCTGTATGTCACCTCCCTTCTCGCAGCCGAGCACAGCATTTCCTGTGCTGTATGTTCACCCCCCTTTCCCTCTGCAGCCCGAGCAGCAGATTTCCTGTGCTGTAAGTCACCCCCCTTTTCCTCTGCAGCCGAGCAGCAGTAATTTCCTGTGCTGTAAGTCACCTCCCTTCTCGGGCAGCCGAGCACACATTTCCTGTGCTGAAATTCCCTCCCTTCTCTGCAGCCGAGCAGCAGCATTACCTGTGCTGGCTTCCCCTCCCTTCTCTGCAGCCGAGCAGCAGCATTACCTGCGCTGTACGTCACCTCCCTGCATGTTTACACAATGCAGAATCCTTGATCGTACCTCTCAGTGACAAACCCTAGGGGGGGGGGGACTTATGTAAAAGTACAAAAACAAAATATATACTTTAAAAGTTAGATCCCCCCCCCCCCCTTTTTTTTTTTTTTTTTTGTTGCCAAAAAAAAAAAAAAAGTTAAACATAATTAGTATCGTCGTCCCTCAAAGTCCAATCTATTAACCCCTTAACGACCTTGGGCGTATGAGTACGTCCCTGGGCCGCTCAGGGGCTTTGCGGGGGGATCGCGCCGCGACCCCCCCCACAGCCGGCGGTGTTAGCGCAAATCGCCGCTAAAACCCGGCAGTAACAGCGCCGGGGTGGGCTCCGCCCGCTGGCGCTGTTTTACCCATCAACAAACCCCGGGCCAAAGAAAGGCCGCGGCGTCTGAATGAACGCCGAATCGGTACGGTAACGGCAACCGGGGCCGATCCGACGAACCGGCAAGGGGTGGGGAGCCTTGTGAAGGCTCCCGTCATTTTCCCTGGCCGGTTTGCCCCACTTCCGTCCCAGACAGGAAGTGGGGAAACCGCCATCTTTTACACCCTAATGCATGCCTATGCAATGCATTAGTTTTTATTAAACAATGCGCCACCCAGTGTCAAGTACCATAGGTGGCCCAAATGGGTTTTCAAATAAAAAAAAAAAGTATTAAAATTCTAATCACCCCCCTTCTCCCATTTTACAAATAAAATCATTAAAAAATAAAAAGTTACACATATTTGGTATCGCCGCGTCCGAAAAAGTCCGATCTAAATAAAATATAACATCATTATCCCGTACGCTGAACACCCCTAGAAGAAAAAAATTCCAAAGCCCAAAATGCGTTTTTGGGCATTTTACGTCACTCAAAAAATGGGAAAAAAAATGATCAAAAAATTCGCATGCATTTCCAAATTGCTAGCAAAAAAAAGTACGATTCAGTCCACAAAAAATGCCCCTCACTGACGTCCGTAGGTGTTAGTAAAAAAAAAGTTATTGGCTGTACAAAATGGCGCCCTAGCGTAAATTTCAAAAATAGAAAATGTTTGGAATTTTTTTTACGGTACCAAAACATAACGGAAACCCTACATGTTTGGTATTGCCGGATGCGTAACAACCTGAAAATACAGATAACACATATAATTTACTGAAGATTGAACGCCGTAAAAGCAAAAACCCCGCAAACATGGGAAAATACATTTTTTTTCACAATTTGCCCCACTTGAATTTTTTTTTTGCGGTTTCCCAGTATATTCTATAGTATAGTGGGAAAAACACCATTAGAAAATACATCTTGTCCCGCAAAATAAAAGCCCTCATGTGGGCTAAAGTAGGTGGAAAAATAAAAAAGTTATGGCTTCAGAAGGCGAGGAGGGAAAAACTAATGTGTCACCAAAAAAAACCGCCGGGTCCTTAAGGGGTTAAAATAGACCAGCATTCATCCCGAACGCTGAACACCGTAGAGGAAAAAAATTCCAAACGCCAAAATTGTGGCCATTTTGTTCATTTTATGTCCTTTAAAACCTGGAATCAAAGTGTTTGAAAAAGGTCACATCTATTGCAAAATGATGCCAATAAAAACTAAACTTCAGCAGCAAAAATGCCCCTCCCCTTGCTCCATAGGTGGAAGAGCAACAAAAAAGCTGTCTTTTTTTTCACGGTACTAAAACCCCACATATTTGGTATCGCTGGAGTCGTATTGACCTGCAGAACCCAGAGAGTACATCATTTTTACTGAAGGGTGAACGCCATAAAAACAAAACCCTGCAAACATGGGGCAAGTGCTTGTATATTTCTTATTTTTTACATTCCACTTAGAATTTAGTTTGCGATTTCCCAGTATATTCTATGGGGCGGTGAATGACACCATGAGAAAGTCCATCTTGTCCTGCAACATAAAAGCCCTCACTTGTCTGTATAGATGAAGAAATAAGAAAGTTATAGCTTTTAGAAGGCGAGGAGGGCAAAAAAAAAAAAACCTTAGAGCCATATTATTATGACCGTCATGAAAGGGTTCATAAGGGTATGTCCACATGGCGTATTGCAGCACATACTGTATGCGCCGCAATACGCTGGGTGTTTTAGAAGTACGTGCAGGTCAGTGTGTGCTTCCTCGAAGAAGTGACGTGTGCGTATTGTGCGCCGGGGGAGACGGACATAACTCATAGCTCTCTATTAGAGCTATGAATTAATGTAACTGCAGGGCGCAGTTTGGGCAGGTTGAGGCGCAAATACAAGGCGGCGAAATGTGCCCTGCAATGACGCCATGAGAGCAGACTCTTAACAGTGCATCCTAGGTCCTGGTGCTCTTGTGTTTTATTGATGGCGTGTTTGCTTTTCTGCTGTGTTATATGAGAGCATAAGAATTGGGAAGTGGAGCAGCTCGTGGCCATGTTCCAGTAGCCTCCTGTGTTACGTCTTTCACCCCCTCAAATACACAGCACCCTGAAATTTAATAATTTGAGATTTTAATTTTCTTCTTTTTCCTTAGAGGACAACAATTTGCTCAACAAATGCAGCAACAGAACCCGGAACTAATAGAACAATTGCGCAGCCAGATCCGAAGCCGGACCCCGAGCGCCAGCAACGAAGACCAGCAGCAATGATGGGCACCAGCATGTGACGCCACGAACCATCCCAACAGGAAGTACCGAGCGGCCCGTCTTCCTTTCTTTTTTTTTTTAACATTCGTGTGAACAGTGGCTCTCGTTCTACTTCTTGGAGAATCTTCTTTGTTTTTAATGTTACCTCCTCCTCCGTGCGTCGCCGCCAGGATCTCACGAGTATAACGTACCACGAGGTAGCACAAGGGCTGACCCAGTCTGAACATTTCGGTCTTTTTTGTTCCTGTTGGAGGGTAACCATCCAGTGCATCAGTGTCCCCTCTCCTCCCCGGCCCTCGTCCACTTATAATTTATACCGGATGGGAGGGGAGGGCTTTGTGGTGTCTGTTCGCACCATGTACCCGTTTGTAATTTACTGACTGTCCCCCCCACCCACCCACCAGGTTCTGTTCCGGGTGCACAGATATTACTAGGAAAATAAACATGTGAAGTGTGTTTGGCTCGGGACATGGAAGAAGTCTTGGAGGAGGTTGGACAAGACACAAAGATCAGTGTTTCCCTGTCCTGGGACACTCGCGCCGCCCGGAATTCACAGGACCCCGGCGCTGCTCCTCTGGGTGTGGAATATTGTAAGAGGAAATTTGACGCCAAATCTGTTCCATGCCTGATGCGTTTTAATAAAGAATGATCGAGTGCAGAAGTGAAGGAGCCGGTGTGATTGCATTGGGCGGGACGGATCCTGGAGCTCTACAGGGACGAGGCAGGAGGTCCACGGCGTGATCAGCTTCTGAGGGTTTACATGTGTGATCAGATCACATTTACAGAGGGTTCCCATTAGACACTTTGTGTTCTCTATTCTGTTCTATGGGAGTTCTCGGTACAGGGGGAGCGCTGTGTTCTCCATTCTCCTCTATGGGAGTTCCCAGTACAGGGGAGCACTGTGTTCTCCATTCTGTTCTATGGGAGTTCCCAGTACAGGGGAGCGCTGTGTTCTCCATTCTCTTCTATGGGAGTTCCCAGTACAGGGGAGCGCTGTGTTCTCCATTTTCCTCTATGGGAGTTCCCAGGACAGGGGAGCGCTGTGTTCTCCATTCTGTTCTAGGGGAGTTCCCAGTACAGGGGAGCACTGTGTTCTCCATTCTGCTCTATGGGAGTTCCCAGTATAGCAGGGCTGTGGAGTCGGAGTCGGTGCCTATTTTGCAGGAGTTGGAATATATAATTAGTTGGTCCAGTTAGTTCGATGCAAAGAGCAAGAGGAGTTGGGTCCGGCCAGTGCTGCTGCTCCCATATCTTCAGCCTCATCACATGAGGAGTGTAATTGATGACATGGAGCAGGCAAAGCGCTGCCCCAGGGGAGAAGATCCCGACCCCAGGATAAACCGATTTCAGTAACATTTTTCACCTGTTTTCAAAGAAGTAGAAGAGTTCAACCATTCATCAGACCTGACTGTGGCTGAGGCAATTCCTTTATACCCTGACATTGTTAGAGATGTGCCCCCGTGGTCACCCCTTTGCCCCCAAGTTAGTGAGAAGGGCCGTTCTCTAGCCTGGAAAAAAATGAGATCAATGTGAGGTCCTTATGCAGGATCTGAAGGAGGCGATACTATTTCTCAGAACAAATTCAGAGACTCCACAAATGTTCCCCAGTGTTTTTTCTTTTTTTACCGTTTTTTTTTGGGGTTTAAAGTTTTTTCCAATAAATTTTTATTTTACACTACAAAACAAAAAGGAAAAAAAAGGGTTTTTTTAATTTTTTAGGGCTTTGAGGTTCCCAAACTCACCCCCACTAAAAGCTTTTCCTTTAGGCTCCGTTAAAATTTTTTTACAGTCAACTTACCTAATTTCTAAATTTGCTTGGGAAGTTTTAGCATCTCTTTGTTCTCAGATTTTTCCTGAAAAAGCAAATTTTACTGTTCTGCTTAAAAATCAAAATGTTTTAAATTTGTATTTTTTTTGTTGTTTTGGGGGAAATTCACCTTTTGGGGTTTTTAGCTCTTCCTGAATCCCTTTGGACCCCTGAATCAGATTCAAGCAGCCTTAAAACCCAAAAAATTTTCCCCGGGTTTTCTAACATTCCCAAAGTTGGTGGGAGACTGGACTTGGAATCAAAAACAGCTTTTTTTTCAAACTCTAACCCCCCCAAATGTTTAAAAGATCAAAACATTTTTTACCCTTTTTTTTGTCAGGTTGTTTTAACCCAATAGCTTGATTATTGTATGTAAGGTGATAAAAAAGCCGGATGTGCCCCTTTTTTACAGTAAAGTTATCCCCTTAAACATGGGCCTGTTGGGGGGAGTCGGGAGTCGGGGGTTTTTGGGAAAAATTTGAGGAGTCTAATTTGGGGCTTTGGTTTCCCGCCCTCCAACCCTGAAAGTATGGGGGGAGGCTGTGTTCTCCTTTTCCCCTAAGGGGGTTTCCCCAAGAAAGGGGGGGAGCGGGGGTTTTTCCCCAAATCTCCCGATGGAGTTCCGTACGGGGACCCTTTTTTGTTCCCTTTTCTCCTCAGGGGAAATTTTCCCCCAAAACAGGGGAGCGCTTGTTTCCATTTTTCTATGGGAGTTCCCGGGTACAGGGGGGCGTTTGTTCTCCTTTTTTCTAGGGGGTTTTCCCCGGTTTACAGGGGGAGGGGCTGTGTTCTCCTTTTCTGTCTAGGGGGTTTCCCCGGTAAGGGGAGCGCTGTGTTCTAAAATTCTCTTATGGGAGTTCCCGGAAACAGGGGTGAAGCGCTGGTTCTCCATTCTTTCTTTGGGAAGAAAGGTTCCTTTTCCCCTTTTTTTTTGGGAGGCGCGGGGGGGTTGTTCTCCTTTTTTTTATGGGGCCCCCAGGGGGGAAATGCGTGTTTCCCCATTTCCTTTAAAAGGGCGTTCCCAGTAAAAGGGGAGCGTTTGGTGCTCCCCATTTTTTTTTTTTAGGGGATTTTCCCGGACGGGGGAAGGTGTGTTCTCCTTTCCCTTTTTTAATGGGAGATCCAAAATTTTTACAGAGGACCCCGCTGGTTGTTCTATTCTGTTCTAGGGATTTCCCCGGTTTCAGGGGAGGCTGTTTTTCCCCCTTTTTTTTAGGGGAAAAGTTCCCAGTGGGGGGAAAGCGTTTTGTTCCATTTTTCAGGGGAAAGCCCCGTTTTCGGGGGACCCCTTGTGTTCCCCATTCTTTCTATCAATTGGGGTGGTAGTTCCCCGGGGTTAAAAGGGGAGCGCTGGGTTCCCCCTTTTTTCTATGGGATTCCCAGACGGGGAGGCGCTGTGTTCTATTTTGTTTATGGAGTTCCCAGTAAGGGGAGCGATGTGCTCTCAAATTCGGGTTCTTGGGATTTCCCCGGTACGGGGGAGTGCGTTTTCTCCTTTCCGTTTTTTGGGGGTTTCCCCAAGTACAGGGGAGTGCTGTGTTCCCCATTTCCCCCCCATTAGTGCCCCCCCCAAACACAGGGGAGGGGGCTAAACAGCAAACTCAGCTCTGCTGCACGTGTAGCCAGGGCTGTTCCCCCCCCCCCCCTTTGTGGGGGGGGGGGGGGGTGGGGGGCCACCCTGTGAGGCGGGCGGCATTGCAAAGCCCCTGGCAGCCCCGGGGGTCGGAAGGGCCCGGGAGGGCAGATACGGGCCCAAAAAGAAAGGTGACGGGCAACGGGAAGCGGGGAGGGGATAAAATTGAGAGCGTTTCAGCGATGTGAGCTCGCCCCTACTGTCCACAGGAATTTGGCGAGAACAGCGGGGATGCTTTCTACGCGGGCTGGAAAGGGCCCAGTGAAGGTGAGCGGGGAAGGAGGACAGACGGGCTGGAGGTGGGGGGATGTGAGCAGCGATGTCCCCCCCCCTCCCCCTGGGCAGGAAGGGACTGAGCAGCAGCGAGCAGGCGGGGAGGGCCGGGAAAATAAAAGGGGGAGCTGTCAGCAAAACCCCTTCACAGTGCGGGGGGGGGGGGGGGGTGCGTCAGCTCTGAACCCAGCCCGCGGAGGAGTAAGATATTTCCCGGGTCGGGGGATCACAGGTCACCCGCGGAAAAGGGGGGTCTGAGCCGGAGCAAGTAAAAACAAATTTTTCCCGTTATCCCTTTAAGTGCAGAGGGGCCAAACCCCGTCCCGGGTTTCTTATGCCCATTCTAATGTGCCAAGCAGTCAGTATGCAAAAATGCCAAGCCAGGGAAAATGCCTAGTAATCCAAAGCAATATGCCCGCAGTCAGCCATGCAAAAAGCCTTAATCAGCCCAAAACCCAGGCCCGCCATTTTGAGCAAAACCAAAACCCGTTCGAACCCAGTCCCCCGGGGGGGGGGCCCAAAGGCGTCCAACCTGTCCAGGCCATTTTTAGCCCGACAAGAAAACCTAATAAAAAGGGGCCCGCGGGGAAAAATTTTTTTAAGGGAGGGCCCCGCGGCAGCCCGGAGTCAAAGGTTTTCAGCGGCGTTGGGGAGGAAATGGCCAGGACAACACCGGCAGAGGCAACCCGGAAAGGTGGCGTTTGGAAAAGTGGGCCAAAAAAAAGAATAAGCGGTGGTTTGTAACAAAAAAATAAAAATGGGAAAGGTAAAAAAAAGAGTGGGGAACAAGGGGGAAAAACAGCGATCTTCTCTCCCCGGCCCAAAAGTTTGCTACAACAAAAGGAGTTCAAAAACCAAAATGGGAAAAATCAAGCCAAAAGTTTTCTTTAAAAAAAGCTTTAAAAAAGGGCCTCAGAGAAAAAAAACGTTTCACAAAAAAAAGGGGTTTAAACCTTTTTTTACAAAAGGGGTGGGAGGGGTTTTGTGAAACTCATTAAAAATTGGGGGCTCAATTTAAGGGGAAAAAATTTTCCTTTCCCAGCAAACCCAAAGGGTTCCCGAAATTTCATTTTTTCTTAACCCAATTTTAGCAATTTTGGGGAACGAGTTTTTGAACTTTCCCAAAATAAAATTAGTTTTTTACAAATTTAGAATAAAAAACAAAAAACCGCCAAAAAAAAAAAAATCTAACCAGGGAGTTAAAAAAAAAACGTTCTAAAAAATTTGAAGGGTTTAAAATTTAGGAAAACATGTTTTGAAATATAGTGGGTTAAATGGGTTTTTAAAAAGGGAAAATTAAAAAAACGATTTAAAAAGGGTTTTTTAAAGGGTTGGGAAAAAAAAAAAAGTTTAAATTTAGAGGTTGGGTTTTTAGAGGAAGAGGAGATGGAGGACGGGGACAAAATAAATGCGCCTTCGTTTTCCCCCCGAAAAAAGAAAAATTTGCGGAACCCTCCACAAAAGAAAATGGTGGGAAAAAGGAAAATTTTAAAAGAGCTGGTGGGCCCCCGGAGGGCAATTGTGGAGCAAAATTTTTCGGTTGGAGTCTCCCCTCAACCTTTTAGAGTTTGCCCCTTTGGGGACGACCTTCCCGAGGGAAAGGAGGGAGAAAAAGAAGCACAAGGGAAAATTGAGTTTGGGGTTATCTTTTTAAATTTGGGGTTCGTGCCCTTCTCGGGGAAAACCCGTGTCACTGGGGGGGGGTTCCCGAGGGGGTGGGAAGTTGGGGGTCAAAGATTGGATGTCCCAAAAATATTCTTGCCCCAATGGGAAATGATCCCCCCCCGCCCGTAACCCAAAAACAGGGAGTGGTTTAAGGAGGGCGAAAATTTTAGGTGGATATGAGGGTTTAAAAACGCCGGGGGTCAAAAGGGTTTTAGGAATTTGGGGGGGGAATGGGAAATGGGGGGAAAATTTGGGAAAAGGTGAGAATGTGCGGGTAAATGTGGGAGGGAACGGGGTTTGGGAGAAATGGGGCGGGTTTAAAGGGAGGGGGAAAAAGGAAAAGGGGAGAAAGTGCCCAAATTTTTGGGAGAGAAAAGGGTGTTTTTTTAAAGGGGGTTGGGGAAATAAAGGGAGGGAAAAAAAACAAGAATGAATTGGGTGGTTTAGAAAGGGGTTAATGTTGGGGCTAGGAACTGCAGAGGGTGGGGGGGGGTACTGGACCCACCCGGCCCCCCGTGCCGCAAACGGAACCCCCCATCATTTGGTGGGGCCCCAGCTATGCGGGGGAAATAGCGGGGGAGGGATAGGTTCTTCCCAAAACCCCCCAAACCCCCGGTTTTCCGGCAGCGAGGGGGAAAATTCCCGGCCGTTTCCCGGAGGCCCTCAAAAAGAGGGAACCCCAAAACCCGGGCACCCAAAAAGGGGGGGGAGATCCGTTGTCCTTTTTTGGACAGGAGGCTTGGGCTCTTGCCTTCCGAGAGCAAAAAGGGCAGGGGGGAGAAGTGCCCGGCAACCTCCCAAAAAACTGGGCAAGTGTTTCCCAAGGGGGAATGGGTCCGTCCCCAAGTGGGGAGGCAATAAAATCCTAATAGATTAAGGGGGTTTGGGGGGAGTCCTATTTTTTGGGGGGGTTCAGGGGATCGGGAAATTTTTTCAGTGATCATCCAATGGGTCTCCCATTTTTACGCGTGAGCTTAATGCGGGCAGAGGGGGCTTGAACTTTTTTGGTCCCGCCCATGGCTCAAAAGTCATTTTCCCGGTGGCGGGTTTCGTTGCCCAAGCGATATCCCGCCAAAAAAAATCGGTTTTAAGGGGAGTGGGCCTTTTAAAACAAGTAAAAATCACTCTGTTCAAAGACATATGACCTGGTTAAACAAAATTGGGGCGTTTGGGCCCCCTTTCCCAGTAAAAAAAAAGAGATGGGAAATTTGGATTGGTTTGGGGCCTGGACCTTCAGGGGCAAATTAGGTACCTGGGTTTCAAACCCTCACTCACCCTCCCTCCCCCCACCTTTTATTGGCAGGGATTTGAATCCCGGTCTTTTTTCCAGGGGAAACCGAAGTTTTTTCAAAAGGAGTGGCGATCCCCAAAACATTTCAGTGCCCCGTGAGAGCACGGTTTGTGCATTGTTTTGGGGAGGGGGCCCCCCTAGCCCATCCCGTGGAGGATTCGTTGTCACCTGTTTTGGTGACTTGGGGCACCCCCTTTTGTCAATGCCTTTGCTCTGCGCCAAAAAACTCCGTTTTTCCCCAAGGCGTTTGGGAGAGAGCAAGGGGCCCGAGGATTTTTGGGGAAGGACACAGATGAGGGAAAACCCCAAAGGCGAAAAGGGGGAGAGCCATTTACGAGGGAAAAAAAAAACCGGGAAAAAAAAGCTAAAAAAGGTTTTGGAGGTTCTTTGAAAGGGGAGGGGAAAAGGCTTTCCCCGACTCTTTCTGGGGGGTCTTTTGAACTCAAAAAACCCCGGAAAACCACCCTCCCAGAGAAGGGGCAAACCGGGCTTGAAGGAGGGGTGACATAGTGTAAAAGACAGGAGGATTGAAGAAGGGGGAGGAGATGCCCCCCCCGCAGGGCCCCCATCATCAGGGAGCGGGAGAAGGGGGTGAGGGGGGTTTAAAGGAGGAGCAGCTTTCAAAACGGAAATGCAAAAAAAAGGGGGGGAAAGGAAGAATGGGGAATCTCCCCATTTTGAGGGGGCCACTCACCCCCTTTTCCCGGAGCCCCGAAAACCCTTACGGGGGCCTCGTACCTTTTTTGGGCCCCATCAGGGGGTTTTGGGGGAAAAGAGGACGATGTACAAGGGGGAACGGGGGGGGGGTTTCGGGGAAATGGGCTATGCCCCGGGAAAAATCCAAATGACAGCTAAGGACCCTCAAATCCTGGGGGGGAAAAAGGGGGAAGGAGCCGGGGAAAAAAGGAAATGGTGGGGGGGAGCAAAATTGCCCCGTGGGAGGGTGATAGTGGTGTAAAATTTTGGGTTGTCTGTAAGTTTTTTTAAAAAAGGGGGAAAAAAACCCCCACCTCGGATGGGGGGGGGGAGGGGGTGGGTTGGTAAGAAGAAGGCTGTTTGAGCTTGATCAACCCGTGAAGGGGGGCACCAACTCCCTTTGGGCGTGGCACGTATTAAAAATTTACCAGCAATTTAAAGTAGAATTTTGGCTTTTGATATACGGCCCTTTGATTTTTCAGCCGGGGTTTTTAAGCTGAAATTTTGGGTTTTTGCAAAAGGACCGGTGACAGACTTGTTTGGGCCCTTTAAAAAAAAACTAGAGGGGGGAAAGGGGGGGGCCGGTCCCCTTTTCCCATTGGGCTCTTTGGGGAGTCGAGCCATTTTTACCCGGGGGGGAGGTTTTTTTTTACCGCCGGGTTGAATGAGTTGGGGGTTTTTTGAAAGGGGGGGTGTCTGACCCCTTTGATTCGTCCCTGAAGGGAAAGAAAATTTAAAACAATTAAAATTTTACGGCCCCCCCCAAGCCAAATGGGAAAAGGGGAAAAGTTTCTTTATGAAGGGGGGCCTTTTTCCTTTTTTCGAGCCGCCCAAGTCTTTTTGGAGGGGACTTCAAAACCCTTCCCAGGTCCTCAGATTAAATTTGGGGGTTCCCGAGGTGGGGGCTTTTTGGGAAGGGGTCGCTTTGAATAGAATAGTCGGGGAAGGGTCGCCCGGTGGATGTCCAAATAAGGGGATAAAAGGCACGGGGGGGGTTTACTTTCCATTGGGGGAGTTTGATTAGGGCTAGGTTTGATAGGATTTGTTAAAAAAACCCTTTTTCGAGGCCCCTTTTCGGGTTTGGGGGAGGTAGAAAATTTTCCCCCCCCCTGTTTGATTTTTTTCTTTGAAAATTTTAGGACCCCCGTATGGGGAAAGGTTATTGGGGGGCTGAAAATTTTCACTCCTGGGAAAAAAAGAAAATTAGGCAATCCTTCGAAGGGCTTCCTTTTAGGGGTCAGGTACCAGTACGGGGCCCATGTAGAAGCAAATCAGGTGGTGCGAAGTATTCAAAAGAAAAGGGTGCGGTAGTTCTTCCGCCGACCTCGAGCCTTTGGAGTCTGAAAAAGGTACGCCCCGTATCAGAGTCTTTAAGGGAAATCGAGGGAATTGGTTGAAATGGAGGTAGTTCCCCAAGGGGATTCCCCGGGTGAAATCCCTTTTCAAAAGAGGTCGTATGAAAACAATCCTTTGGGTTTTTGAGAAAGGGTTTTTGGGAAAAAAACCCCTCGCGGATTTCCCCATATGAACTTGTTTTGGTTGTCAAATAGGTTGCAAAAATGGCGACAGGCCTTTAAAAAACGTATGGGGTCTCTGAAACGGTTCCCTGATCAGAGATTCTGGAGATCGTTAGGGCCCTTTACTCGCTTCCCCCTTGGGCAGGAGGGAAAATAGATCAAGGGAAAATGTTCGGTTTCCCGGTTGAAGCCAGTCTTGAATCAGGAAATAAGGCCCCTCTTTTTTTGATTTTTAATAGAGAAAAAGGGGAGGGGGAAGTGGAAAAAGGGGGGGATTTAGAGCTCAGTTTTCAATGGCCAGTCCCCACGCCCCCTCCAAAAAAGGGGGGGGAGTGGGGGTAATGCCGTACACTGAAAATTAAAAGTATTCTGTATTATCATTAAAAACCCCTTCTCAGGGTTGTTTAAGGGCCACACCCCCCTTTTGGGAATGGATTTTTGCCATGGGTTTGAAAATTCTCACCCCAGCCCTTTTGGGCGGGTTCTTTAAAACCCAAAAGTTTGATAAATGGGGTTTTTTTCATTTATGGCCCAAAATTGTATATGCAAGTGTCCGGAAAAACCTGATGACCCATGGGCCCCCCAAAAAATAAATTTATTAGGCAAACAGTTCAGAGGTATTGACGGTCCACGCGAAACGCTTTCCGTGATTGCCCTTTGGGGGATAGTAAGCAAAAACCCCTTTAAGACAAACCCAAAGCCCCCAACCTCATTAAAATTTTTTAGCCAGGAAAGAGTAGCCCAAAAAATGAGAGAGGAGGGGAAACCTGGAAAAGGTTTTGGGCTATAAACACATGGCCGATTTAAATTTGTGTTTTATTGCCTGGGGTTTTTAATTTCTGAATTTTGGGTGTGTTTTCCTTTTTTTTTCATCCAAAGCCCCCTTTATCTGAAGGCCCGGGAAACCCTTTTAAGTGTGGGGAAATTTTTGGTATTTCTCCCTTTTTTTTTCATAAATGTATTTATGCTTTTGTAAGTCTTTTTTTTGTGTTTTTGTTTATGAAGCCTGTAAATTCTTTAATATTAAAGTTCCCAGAAATACGTGAAATTCTTGTTGCTGAGGATCCATTTCCTTTAAGGAGTGTATTTTTTTTTAACTGGGGGCAGTGAGTAAAACCCCCTAAGCATTTTTTCTGTTTTTGAATTATTTTTTTAGGGAATGATTCCTTCCGGCTGATTCCTTTTGATTTTGAAAGGGAAGGTGGGGGCAGGGTTAAAATTTGGGGGTGGAACTGTCTTGTGGTGGTTTATGCTTTATTCGCTACCTGATTGAGAGGGGAGCGCAAGTGGGATAAAAACTACCCATTACGTGGCCCCCCGCACGTGCTGGGGTGGTAGTGAACATGTATTTCAAAAAGGTTTGCTCCAAACTAGAGGGAAAAGCACGCAGACCGGAAGGGGGTTTGTATATTTAAGGGCCTCGTAGCAAATAAAATTACACATTTGTTAAATTTTACGTCCGAAGGACCCAACGCTTGGGTTTTTTCGGAACTATTTTCTTTATATTGTCAAAGGCCCCCCCAACTCCTCATGGGGGCTTCAATGTTCGCCCCAACCCCCTTTCAGGATAGATCAAATGGCGGGGGATTGGAAGCTCTTCCCCCTCCATGCAGGAACAAATGGTAGTGGAGTTGTTCAACCCGGCAGCAACAAACCCAACAGTGGGGCAAACATTTTCTACTCTCACCCGGTTTTTATTTTCCGAATAACCTGCCTGCTACCCTGCACATTAACTCTGATATAATAGACCCCCAAATAACCCAATTGTAATATCTGACCCGCGCCCTAAAATCCTGCCCCGTGGGGGGAGAAATGGGGGCCCCCTACTTTTGGCTTTTTCAAGTCCCGAGGACTCGGAAGATTTAAAAGAAACTTTCAAAAAGTAACGGGTCCAATTTAAAAAAGACAACCAAGTAAACCCGGGGACACGCCGTTGATGGGCTCACGGCCAAAGCGGTGATGGGTACAAAATGGAAAATTGTCTGAAAAAAACCACCGCAAAAATTCCAAAACTACTTTGAACTTAAAAAAGGCACAGGCAGCGCACTCTGAACGCTCCCCCGGAATCCAAACGAAATTCGCTGAAGGGGAAAATCCCCCCTTCAAAACTTCCTCAGGGCTCCGCAGGCCCCACTTAAAATTCAAAAAAATAAGTTCTATAGAGGGGGGTAAAAAAACAAAAAAAAAATAAATAGGTTTATTCGAAAAAAAATTAATAATTTACTACCCTTCTCAAAAACCCTGCGGTTGGAGAAGGCTTTTATAGTTAAATACGAATCTTTATATGGGGCCGCACCCTTGTCGGTTTAAGGTGTCGACCTTACTCTCTGGTGTCCGCATGCCGGGGATTTCATCCAACCAGCGTGCTCTTCTGGAGTCGGACATCACGGAGGACGAGGTTAAGAGCGCCCTTTTAACCCGCCAAGGGAGACCCAGGACCTGATGGATATTCAGGGGAATTTTATAAAATACTAAAAGCAGAAGTAGGACCCTCCCTCACGAAATTATTTAATGACGTTTACTTGCACTTCACAATGATCGACACCTTTTTCGACTCCAAAAAATTTTGTTGCCCAAACCTAGAAAGACCCCCACTGATCTTCAACCGCCCGTTCCCCTTTAAATTTAAGATTATAAATTGCTTGCAAATAAATTTTCAAGCGACTTTAAACAATCCTGCCCCCAAAAATACTCCCCACCAAAACGGGGTTTATTGCAAATCGAACCAACTAAAAGCGTCCGGACAGGTTGGCAGCGATTTCCTTGCAAGGGAAGGGATCATCCCACGGCAAAGTTCAAGCCTTTCCCGAAAAGGGTTTATATGGATTGGCCTTTTTGGATGCGGCGTGTTGGCGGGGGATTCGGAAATTTGTCTCTAAATTTTGGTAAATTTAAAACGAAACCCCACGACTTCCTGCGGGTTAAGGGGCGCATCACCCCACCCTTTTATTGTTTGGGGACTACAAAGGGTGCCCCCTTTTCACCATTTACTTTTTTCTTTGCCCCCAGACCCCCCGCTTTTCCATATTACGCAATCCCCCCCCATGTACCCCAAAATCGGACCCTTTGGGCAGGAATTTTAAAAGGTTCTGCATTCGATGACCCGCTACTGTTTTTGGGCGGGCCGGAGACATCGTGCCACCCTGCAAATGAATACAAAGGGGGGGACATTTAATGGGTATAAAATTAATGGGGTAAAAGTGGGGTCTAGTCAAACCGCCCTGGACCGCCCATACCCCTTAAAATGGCAAACGTTCAATCAAGTACCCGGGGATTGGCTTCCCAGGCACCACATCAAAATTACACAGAAAAAAACCAAATAAATTTGCAAAACTCCCGGACACATTAAAAAAAAATGGGGGCAATTTTTCCAATTTCTTTTTTGTAACCTAATAAAGATGTGGAATTCCCCCCCCTTTTCTGTATAACTTCACAGCTCCTATATAAAGTCAAAAGGGAGAAAAATAAATTGTACGGCTTACCGGGTTTATGGGGGGTGGAAGGAGGGCTCGTCCCAATGCTATCCTACACAGGCAAGTCAATGGGGTTGGCTTCCCCACATTAAACTTAAAAATTTGGCGGCACTGGGGGAAATTTATAACGGATGGAACAAAAAACCAAATTTTTTCTTGAGCAGAATGATCGTTCGCCCCCGGGCCGTTTGGGTTTAATTCCTTCACCCCTTCGTAAAATTTTACCCCTCAATCAGGGAAGACCCACTTCTTATGCCAACCTGGCGCGCATGGCGTAAAATTAGACACAGAAACGCCTACACCCAGACCAATCATTGTCATTGTCTCTTCATCAGAATCCAGGTTTCCAAGGGGGGACCCCACACAGGGTGTTTGCTGAATGGCATTGGGGTGGTTTGTCGCAATTACGCAGGTTTATCAACACAGACACAAAGGAACTTTATACACTGTCTGAATTGCAGCAACTATACCCGAACCTCGAGATACCCTTCTTTAACTATCTACAGCTAGTGAGTTACATAAGTAAGGTGATCTCGGGATTCTCGGATAGGGCCTGGAGCCTAGATTTTGACCGGGTCCTTGTCACGCCTTCCTCTAGAAAATCACACCTATCTAAGATCTATGACTACCTGTTGGAGGACATTGAATATGAAAGCACTATGTTGAGTATAGCAAAATGGCAATTTAGGGATGACACACTGACTCCTGCGGTGGTGCTGGGGGCTCTAGGGGACGCGCACAGGTTTCTTCCCTCTTCCAAATACATAGAAATGTATCTTAAAATAGCACATAATGCATACCTTACCCCTGTCAAGGGGAACAGAATGGGCAAATACCCAACCGATGGCTGCTTTAAGTGTGCTTCCCCTGGGGCTGACCTTTACCACTGCCTATGGGAATGTCCAATAATCAAAGAATTCTGGAACTCGGTCACTGATTACATCAGACAACACACTTTACCCCGTTTCGTGGAAACTGCGGCGTGGGCCCTGTTCGGGCACGTGGATAGGGAGGAACAAAACTGCACAAAAGGGATGATTAAACTCCTACATATACTGGCGGCAGCGGCGCGTAAGGCTATACTGCAAGTATGGCTCCAACCTACAGGCCCTTCTGTTGCGCTGTTCCATGAGAAACTTTCATTCCTATTCCAGATGGACTGGGTTGAGGCAGCGCAGCACAAGGAACTCAGAGTTAAGAAATTCATTCAGCTCTGGGGCACATACATTGCGACCCTCACACCCAAGGTGAAGGACAAACTGACTTCATGTTTTGGGGCAACGTCGTGGTACTTGACCAGGGAGTTGGCAGGTGACATGCCAATAGTTCGCTAATATGACTCAACTTGCCGGGGGAAGAGGGCAAACCTCCCGCTTAATGATTATTTCTTATGACCCTTGGAGCTATATCCCAAGTTCCCCCCGTGACACCCGACTATTTGCCCCGCCGCTCATGGACCATCGTTGTTGGCCAGACACTACGCGAGAGGCTTTCGGGGTCAACAAGTTGGCACCTGCGGTTACTAGGCCGCGACAGGAGGGGAAAGAATCGGGGGGGGGGGGGAGGGAGGGATCCCACGGCACGGGCAGAGGAGGGCCACTATGTTCACACATCTCATTGAGCCTAAGCGACAGTCTTTGGGCACATATCAGTTAGATACTACGATTTTTATTTTTCCCGCATTTACAATGTTATTACAGGATGTAACCAACCAAAGTTGAACTGCTAAGCATGATATTTTCACAGGTTGTTGTTGTTTATTACTCAGTAAAGGTTGAAGGAAAGAGTAGGAGAAAATGTTCAGAGTTCAAAGCAAATCCTTGATCTCGTGTTTGTACCTAAATGATAGGACAATTGTTAATTTGTCAATTCATTTTGAGATATTCTGTACATTGGTTGTATATTCTTTTCACAATGTTTCTGTATTAACTGTTTTATCAAGCATTGGAACTCAATAAAAACATACTGGAAAAAAAAAATGTAAATACTGTATATATTGTATATAAGGGTGTGAAATATTAATAGTGGTGAGGTGGAAGTGTGAGTATGAATGGGAATACTCTGGACCAGCTAAGTGAAGCTCTATAAAAGACACAAGGCTAATGTGTATATATTGTATATATTGTTTTTATATTCAGTTTAAATTTTCATATTGTAAAGTTCCATCATTTTAAAACAATAAAAGAGCTTCTCCATTCTGCTCTATGGAGTTCCCATACAG
>JAODAL010051419.1:0-26686 GCA_025379985.1 Phyllomedusa bahiana
AGAGCGAGAGACATGTCTGAACAGGAAAACGCGTTTTATGAAAACGGGTCATGTGATTTTTCCACCCAATCGAACCATACACATCCCAGTCATGACGTTCGCACACACATCTCACCTGCTCTTTTCTGTAAGCTGATTTGCTGGCCGCCAAATGACAGGAAGCGCCGAAAATGGCATGATTTTAAATTAGATGATGCACAGATTTTAACCTAAATCGCATGATCTAAAATTTCCATCAACATAAAAACTGTGCCGATTTCAACTTTGTCGATTAATAATCGCTCAACACTACTCTAGACACACACAGATTAGCTCATATCTGCTATACTAAATGATTTTATATAATGCAACGCAATTGCAAAAGTGCTTTTTTTTTATGTCCACATCATTGCAGAGATGATCTTTGTAGCGAGAAAACCCCTTTAAGTGTTGAGGCTCTGCTCTCCCTGTGAGTGCCTTTATGTTATCAGTCACCCTGCTGTCTGAAAAGATAAATTAAAGGGGACTCTGATTGGTTGCAATGGGCAACAAGAAAGTCTTAGATCTAGACAGTTTTAATACAAGGGGCCCTTATATGTTCATCTAAGTGATACAGGAGATTTTATTTTTCTTACATAGGGGAGGAGATCTTTATATCTAATATCAAGGGGAAATGGGTTTTTGTTGGTATGTCATGTAAGATTCATTGATAATGTTTGACATGCATTTGATGTGGGGAAAATATTCTGTATATTTTAAAGAAGATCAAATACATATTTATAGAATCTATAAAAACATCTTGGGATTTTGTGTTCAATAAATGGATTTGTACTGGATGATGCTTTAACTTGAGATAATAGGTATATTTTATAACCAGATATACAAAAATGATGTGGGATGGATTTTTTGGCCCTCCAAGGCTACGGCCACCGGTTTTGGGGGGACGGTTCTGTTTGCATTGAATAGCACAGCTTCCACTCAAAAAACGGCTGGGAGATTGTGCATCTTGCGAACTTTTCGGAATGCTGGCACTGTGAAAATCTACTCGGTAGAAAACTGTGGGAGTGTAGACTACTGGATGGATTTCCTATTAACGTCAATGAGGATGTTGACAGTCAGTTTTCAGACAGTTTTCAAATTCGAAAAACCCTCTGAAAAACCGACTGAAAACCCCTTTGGGTTGTGGACATACCCTAACTCAGAGGCTAAGCTTCTTTAATAGAGAACGCATACAGTGGCCCCAACCCTTTTTTTTTCCCCAGGGACCATTTTTTAGCAAGACAATTTTTCCAGGCGTAGTGGGGGGATTTTATTGGGGTAGGGTAATCGGGGTGGTTTTTTGGGCGGGGTTAGGGAGGTGGTTGGGGGTTTTTAGAATCACCCCAAAAAAAACACAACTGTATTTTTAGGGCTATGCAATGGGGTAACCAGTATTATAGTAGGGGAAATAATGGCCCCACAAGATGAAAACGTCTGCATTTTATGTGAACAGCTCTGTTGGTCAGCATTTACATGTTTATAATAGGAAGGGAAGATTCCTCCTTAAGGGAGCACCGAACGAGGCTTGTAGAGTTTTTGTTTTCTTTTCGCCCTACTTGCATTGCATATACAAGGGCATTAGGGGAAAGGGGCTGAGAAGCCCACGCGCCCTGTTGGTTGTAAAAAACCCTCAATTTGCTTTTGCCCCAGGTCTTGAGAAAGCAAAAAGGATTTTTTTTCCAAGCCAGTATCCTTCTCACTACAGACAAGCTGTTTCGGGTTTTTTTGTCCCTTTTAGTCAGAGTAGAAAAGATACGGTGGCTGTGTGGGAGGATCGGAAAAGCTCGGAAGGGAAGATCCTCCTTATATACATACATGCTTTGGGGCCCATTGCGGAAAATTTTTTTTTGCTAATGAAATAGAATTATGGAATGTTTTAGAGATGGCAAATTTTATTCTAACGAAGTGGACTTCAAAAAAACAATTTAAGGGTGTGCCTTTCCCTTTTTTTTGAAAAACGTAAAATAGGTGACACTGAAAAGGCAAAGATACATCTAATAACTTAATTTATTTTGAAGTCTCTTTTAGGAATGGAACCCCATTGGCTTGCTGCCTCCCGGGTACCTTTTTAAATGGTGCATGTAATTTTATTGAGGTTTCCCACCCCTCCTGAGTGTTGTATCTGAATGGACTCCTATGAGGTTAACAGTTAGTGTTTTTGGGACTCACCTTGTGGGGTCCCTTGACGCTATTGGGAGGTGGAACTTAATACAATCTTTGATCAAAAACTGTAAATAAAAGTCCCCGGTTTTTTATATTTTCCTTACAGTAATCATTTTTCCCAAAATTCTAATTTTCCCCTTTATGTTTTACTTATTTTTTTGGTGCCAACTGATATTTGTTTAGATGTATGCTATGTCTTTTCAGTGTGCACCTTGCCCACGTTTTTAAAAAATTGGTGTGCACAGCTTAATTGATTTTTGAATCTATCAAAAAACTGGTGGGCAAAAAATGCAAAAAACACGTATTGTAATGTATTCGGATAAAAAAAGGGTTTAATTTTTTGGCCCCTATCATTCACCTGTGGTGACTCCCAAAATTCCCTGTATTCAAATTTAACTGCAAAGTAGATCTATCAACCAAAGCTGGCCTGCGCCAAAGTGAAAAAACACGTATCTGTAAATGTATTCAGTAATAAAAGGTATTTTTGGCACCTATCAACCTGTGCTGATTACAAAATTGCTGGATTCTAATTTAACTGCAAGGTGGCTATATCAACAAAGCGGAATGGGCAAAATTGAAAAAGAACACCTATCTGAAATGTATACTGATAATAAAAGTGGAGTTTTGCACCTAACAAAGAGACCTGCAGTTTACTAGCAAAAGATGTGTATCCTAATATAAGTTCAGGCTGTCCAATATCCAGGAAATATTTCAATAGAAAACTTTTTAATAATAAAGCTATTGCAGTGCAATGTCTACACTAAGTCTTGGTGAACTTTATCCATATTTTCTTTTATAGAGCTTGTCTGTGTTCCCCCGCGGGGGCCCCCCAGCTCCACCCGTGACTTTACAGCGGTAGATGCTCCTTTAAAAATTCTCTACCTAACTACATAAAATCTTCCAATCTCTGATCTAACTAGTTGTAAGGAATCACAGCTAACAGTAAAGCTTTCTCTGTGAAGAAATAGAATAATTTCGCTGGCTGGTTTGGGGACACGGGCAGAGCGCACTTTCCTACTGCTATGAGACGCTGAGAGACACTGATCATGAACAGGAAGGGCTGTTCTATGTAAAACGAGGTCATGTGTTTTTTCCCAGCCAATCGCAACCAATCCCACACCCCAGTCATGACTCGCACACATCTCACCTGCTCTATTCTGTAAGCTGATTTGCTGGCCGCCAAAATGACAGGAAGCGCCGAAAATGGCATGATCTTAATAGATGATGCACAGATTTTAACCTAAATCGCATGATCTAAAAATTTCCATCAACATAAAAACTGTGCCGATTTCAACTTTGTCGATAATAATCGCTCAACCTTACTCTAGACACACACAGATTAGCTCATATTTGCTATACTAAATGATTTATATAATGCAGCACAATTGCAAAAGTGCTTATTTTTACTGTCCGCATCATTGCAGAGATGATCTTTGTAGCGAGAAAACCCCTTTAAGTGTTGAGGCTTTGCTCTCCCTGTGAGTGCCTCTTATGTTATCAGTCATCCTGCTGTCTGATAAGATAAATTAAAGGGGAGCTCTGATTGGTTGCAATGGGCAACAAAGAAAGTCTTAGATATAGACAGTTTTAATACATGAGGCCCTATATGTTTTATCTAAGTGATACAGGAGATATATGTTTCTACATATGGAGGAGATCTTTATATCTAATATCAAGGGGTAATAGGTTTGATTGGTATGTCATGTAAGATTCATTGATAATGTTTGACATGCATTTGATGTGGGGATAATATTCTGTATATTTTAAAGAAGATCCAAATACATATTTATAGAATCTATAAAACATCTTGGGATCTGTGTTCAATAAATGGATTTGTACTGGATGATGCTTTAATTTGAGATAATAGGTAATGTTATACCAGATATACAATATGATGTGGGATGGATTTTTTGGCCCTCCAAGGCTACGGCCACACGGTTTTGGGGGACGGTTCTGTTTGCATTGAATAGCACAGCTTCCACCCAAAAAACGGCTGGGAGATTGTGCATGTTGCGAACTTTTCGGAATGCTGGCACTGTGAAAATCTACTCGGTAGAAAACTGTGCAGTGTAGACTACTGGATGGATTTCCTATTAACGTCAATGAGGATGTTGACAGTCAGTTTTCAGACAGTTTTCAAATTCGAAAACCATCTGAAAAACCGACTGAAAACCCTTGGCTTGTGGACATACCCTAACTCAGAGGCTAAGCTTCTTTAATAGAGATATCGCCTATAGCAGTGGCCCCCAACCTTTTTTACACCTGGTACCATTTTTATCCAATATAATTTTTCCACGGCGTTGTGGGGGAGGCGTTATTGGGGTCGGTTAAGCGGGGGGGGTTTTTTGGGGCGGGGTTATGGAGGTGGTTGGAGGTTTAGAATCACACGCACAAAAAACACATACTGTATTATTTAGGGCTATACAATGGGGTAACCAGTATTATAGTATGGAATATAATGCTGACCCACAGAGATGACAATCAGTCTGCAGTTATGCTGATCAGCTCTGTTGGTCAGCATTATACATGTATATAATATACATAGAATTAGCTTTGTGGGCCCCATTGCGGAATTTTTTGTTGTCATAATGAACTAGAATGTATGGAATGTTACTAGAGATGGGCAAATTGATTCTAACGAAGTGGAATTCGTTTAGAATTTCAGGAAAACTTCGGTTCTGAATGAAGTCAAACTTTGGGGTACTTCGGGTGAACGAAGTGTGCTTTTGATTGATAAAATGGCTGCAAGCACATGGCGCTACATGGGGCAAAGCACTCTGGGAGGAAGAAGGGCATAGCCTGCATGACATGTGCAGAGATGAAGCCAATCAGAGACCGGCGGGATTCTGTGACGTCACCGCACTATATAAGTCAGGGCGCGACGCTGGGAGCTCATACCGCTCTCACTGTACTGAGTAGGGAAGGTGCTGCCGCGGCTGCTTGTGATAGCTGAAGAACTCATTTTTATACAGCGATTTTTGGGGGGTGTCTCAGCTTGTCTCAGAGACTGCTTCTCTTAATGTCCTATTTCTGATTTTTTGGTGTATTGGATCTGAAGTCCAGTGTGCGTCCAGTGCAGCTGCATGTACATTTTAATGCTATCTGCTCACAGCACATTGAATATCCAAGGGTGATCTAAGCCTGTTCCTGCGTTTTTACAATACAAATACCACTTCATTTTTGGCTGCTCAATTCTTTTGCGCAATTTACATGCAGGGGTTAATTAAGCTTTGTTCTGCTGCTGTGGTGACAAAAAGAAACCGTCTTTTCACCGGCAAAAAATACATTTTTTCTGTACCATAATTCCAACCAAAGGGTTTAATTAAAAGTTTTTCTCCTTGCTGTGTACCGTAAAATACACCCCATTGTAACACTACAAAGCTGTAGTTTTTGGCTGCTCAATTCTTTTGCGCAATTTACATCCAGGGGTTAATTAAGCGTTGTTCTGCTGTTGTGGTGACTAAAATAAACCTCCTTTTTCACCACCAAAAACGACATTTTGCCTGTAGCATAAATTCACAAGCGAAGGTTAATTACAAGTTTTTTCTCTTGTTGTGTAGCGTAAAAAAACACGCCATTGTAACACGGTTCCCTCAGCCAGAGATCTACTTGTGGCCTGGCTCAGCGCCACTAAATAGCGAGGGATGAACAATTTTAGGAGGGGAGTCAGCAAACTACTTGGCACCGAAGAAATGAGGCCAATATTCCCTGCTTCTTGCAGTAGGCGGCAAAGTATAGATGTGGAGAGTGGCAGGGAGATCATTTTTAGTGAGGGTCAGCCTCTGCATACCAAGACCGGTGATGAGGACAGCAGTGACGAATGAAAAAACAAATAGATGATGATGTAGCCGACCGCACTTGGGAGCCGGGTGAAGCAAGGGCTTCATCATCTCAGGAGAAGAGGGCGTCAGCTTGCGCGTCAGGCAGCGACGCAGCCAGCAAGTGGGTTTGTGTGGCCGTTTAGTCGCAGGTTAGCAGCAGTTGTGAGGTCGGGAGCCAAGCGGCCACGGGGTAAAAAAACCCGCTTCGCAGGTCAAGAAGTAGCGGCACAGGGGCTCAGCGAGGCGCGGTGGTAGTAGTCACTCAGTGCAGAGTGTTGGCGGTAAAATCAGATACTCGGCGGGGGGTGGCAGTTCTTTGCTAAGACACCGGAGGAGCCGAATATGGGTATATGTAGAATCTTTGGGCAAAAAGTGAAACGTGGCCAGGGAGCTAACGTTGGCACCATGGCCCTGCATCAACACATGCAGCGTCACCATCCATTGGCCTGGGAGAAACGTGGCTCAGATGTGGTGGTCCATCCTTCCGCCGCAGCAACACAGCAGCAGCGCCCAGTGGCACGCATGCCATTGCAGCCAGTCATGGCTTCACCACCTCTGCAGAAGGGAGCTGTTTCACTTTGCCATCATCTCCCGGTCCAGTTGCTCCTGCTCCCCGCTACTCATGGCACCAGCAGTCGTTCAGCGAGGCGATTGCAAAGAGACAACAGTATGCGTCCAACCATCTCAAGGTGCAGCAGCTGACCGTGTCCTGTCCCCAAATGTTGGGACTGCAGTCCCTCCCTTTCCAAAAAGGTGGACTCTGCACCATTCAGAGAACTAATGGCTTGTGCGAGCCGAGATGGAGAGTTCCAAGCCGTAATTTTTTTTCAAAAAGGCAAATACCAGCACTTCAAAATATGTAGAAAAAAAGGGGGGCCAGCCCCTTGAGTTTTTTTTTTGTTCCAAGGTGCCGGCAGCGCGGAAGTTTGGATTTGTACTACGGTCGGGGATACTGTCCTTTAGGCCATTGGGTGATGTGTTTCCCTCCCGGCCCCCCAACAATTTGGAGGGGGCGCCGTTTCTCCCCCGTTGTCAAACGCGGTTCTGCGCCAATGTCCGCCTCCTCCCCCACCACCCCACCACCCAGCCTCCAGAAGTACTGTCCTCATCCCACATGTGTGGGGACACGTTGTCAGCAGTTCTACCCCTGGCTTGCCTCGGAGAAAAAGTCACCGGGGGGGAATGCTCCGCGTCATGCAGCAAAAAAATGTGTGGGGCTTTTCCCCCGGGCCCACATGCAAATCAACCATGGTGACGGAAATGGGAGTAAACATGGTGTCCGCGTGCACCGAGGGGATGGTCCATGTGCCTGCATGGAGCATGTGTTTAAAATCGGGTTGTAAAAAGGTTCCTAAAGTCTTCCCCGATCTTCAGAAGATTCTAAAAAGGGCCAAAAAAATGTCATGCACTTCACCTTTTCCTACAAAGCCGGGAAAAACACCCCCTCGAGTTGCAGCGGAGAATGGCCCCCCCCCAACACACTTGATATGCGATGTTTCCGCCTACACTTTTGGAACCGATGTATGAACAAGAAAGGGCCCCTTTAAAACGTTTTTTTTGATGATCCGGCGGACAGGAGTACTCCCCTGTGTAATTTTTGTGTCAATTTTTGGCGCTCATGGTGACACCTGCCGTTTGTTAGGCCTTTCCCAGGAGACCACGTTATTTTAAGTCGCCAGGATTGGGGATGAAAAACATCATTCCACTGTTCATGTCCTGGAACAGTCTGAAAAACTTTTGGGGCAGGGGTTGGAGACTGGCGACTACATTCGCGGCCGGGCCCGGGGGGACTGAAATGGAGGGGGAGGACATTGGACAAAAGTTGTCGGGGAAAATGAGGGATTTTCTACCAGGGAAAAGAGAGGAGGAGAGGAGCACGGGGAGGTAGATGGAGTAAAGAGACGAGGAGATCCCCGAAAGCACCGTGGCAGTATACAATGGAGAGGAGGCCCGGGGACCCCCCTTGGAGTCACTTGTGCAGATCCCCCGCAGCATGCTGTTTTCCCCTGGCTAGTGACACCGAATATCACATCCGGCAGAGGGATGCTTCGGGCTCTCCCCCTATTGGCCCCCGCTACCCGGGCCAAAATGGGACCTTTTTTTTTTAATCTGCTGAGAGGGGGACAAACTCAAATACTATAGGGAAAACCTCCATAGTCAGTGGCCCCTGCTATGTGCGCCATCGCCCCCCTCGACGGAGGACTGGGGGGTTTTTTCAGGGTCATTTGACAACGCCGCGGCCTTTGGGGGGAAAGGGGGGGGGGGGGGGGGGTAGGAGCAGTACCCGTTCACACAGCAACCTAATTGGAGTCACTGAGACAGCTTATTTACCCCCCTAGTGGGAGGGCAGTCGCCAGCAGCAGCACAGCAGGACCTGGAGAAACCCCTGAACCCAAAAGGTGGTGGCCTACTTGGGCGCACTCGCCAACCCAGTTAGAAGATCCCCCTGGATAAAGGGGGAGCCCAAATGGGATGTGTTGGGCCCCCCAATTGCCAAGTTTGAGTGGAGAAGTGCCCGCCGGCCAGTATGTGGCATCGAGCGGGTGTTAGTGCGGCAGGGCCATAAATTTCCCCAAGGGAACCTGCTTGTCCCCGGGAATTGTGGACGATGACTTTGCAAGATGATTGGGTGGACGCCCGGTTTTCCCACACCCAAAGCCTTAGGCGTCAGATACACAGCCAGAGCCTCACCCAAACGTGAGAAATGGTCTGGGTTTAAACTCCTGCTTGCCATATTCTGATGCCGCCACCCGCCTGATGCCAACTCTGCTGAAAGTTTCTCCATCTGCCCCAACCATCTTTTCCGGGCTGGGATTGCCCCCCACCCCCCCACTCTGAATTTTGCCCTCTATACCTCATGTGCTGCTGCTGTTTGCTGGTGCCCTGACAACCCCAAAGGGGTCTTTTTTTCCATGTGGCTACTCCATTGTTGCCCCTCCAAATTCTTTTGCCCCCTGTCTGACCTCTGTGCTGCTGTGGCTGCTGCGGACCTCCACACTGTGTATTGTGCCACTCTGTGGCCCACTACTTTTTTGCCCCTCCAGAATATGTGTTTTAGGCCTGACTCATGTTTCTGCTGCCCTGACCTCCACACTGTGTCATTTTCCCCCTTGTGGCCTACCCTGTTTTTTTCCACCCCCAGAAAATTTATTGCCCATGCCTGATCCATGCTGCTGTGCCGTAACCCCACACTGTGTTATTGGTCACTTGTGGCCCACTCCCGTTTTTGCCCCTCCGAAATTAAATTTTGCCATGCCTGCCTCATGTGTGCTGCCGTGCCCTCCAAAACGTGTCATTGTGCCCTGTCTGACTCTGCTACTGCTGCCGTGACCTCCACATTGTGATTGGCCATCTGTGGCCCTACTCCCCCCTTTTTTTTTGCCACCTCGAGTGTCATTTGCCCCTGCCTGACCCCATGCTGTTCTGCCGTGCCCCCACACTGTGTCATTTTGGCCCCTGTCTGCTAGCTGCTCTCCGTGACCTCCACCTGTGTCATTGTGCCACTCTGTGGCTACCCCTGTTTTTTGCCACCTCCGAATGTCATTGTGCCCTTTCCTGACCTCAGCTGCTGCGCCTGACCTCCAACGTCATTGTACCAAATCGTGGCCCTTTCACGTTTTTGCCCCCCTCCAGAATGTCTTGTGCCACTGCCCGACCCCAAGTGTGCTGCCCGGGCCCCCCCCCAACTGTTTATTGTGCCCCTTTGACCCCAAGTGCTGTGCTGGACCTCCACTCTCTGTCATTTTCCATCTGTGGTCTACTTTTTTTTGCCACTCAGAATGGATTGTGCCCCCTCTCTGACCCCATGTGCTCCTATCACCTCCACTCTTGTCATTGTGCCACTCTGGGGCCCCACTACTTTTTGCCACTCCCAAAAGTCTTGTGCCATGCTACATCAGCTGTCTGCTGTGCCCTCCACACTGTGTCATTGTGCCCTGTCGACCTCATGCTGCTGCTTTTCCCCTGACCCCCACACTTTGTCATTGTTTCCATCGTGGCCTATCTTTTTTTTGCCACTCCAGAATATCTTGTGCCACTGTTGCCTATGCTGCTGTTGTGGTGACCTCCACACTGGTTTATTGTGCCACTGTCTGACCCCATGCTGCGCTGCCGTGACCCCCCCCACTGTGTCTTGTGCCACCTGTGGCCTACTCCTGTTTTGTACCCCCGAATGTATTGTGCCCCTGCCCGACCTCATGGCTGTGACGTCCCTCCAAATGTGTCATTTTGCCACTGTCTGACTCATGCTTCTGCTGCCCTGCCTCCACACGTGTCTTATGCCAATCTGTGGCCTACTCCTGGTTTTGCCACCTCCAGAATGTATTGTGCCAGTGCCGACCCCATGTGTGCTTTCCTGACCTCCACACTGTGTCATTTTACCCCTCTGGGCCTATACTGTTTTTCCACCCCAGAATGTCATTGTGCCACTGCCTGACCTCTGCTGCTGCTGAGTGCCCTCCCAAATGTGTCATTGTGCCATTTCTTTCCTCATGCTGCTGCTGCCGTGACCTCCACACTTTGTCATTGTGCCACTCTGGGGGCCCACTCTTTTTTTGCCACCTCCAGAATATCATTGGCCCCTGTTGCCCTATCTGGGGCTGCGGTGCCTCCCCACTGGCATTGGCCCCTCTGTGGCCTACTACTGCTTTTGCCACCTCCAGAATGTCATTGGCCAATGTCTGACCTCATGCTGCTGCTCCGTAACCTCCCCCACGTTCATTGTGCCCTCTGTGGCCTATCCCGTTTTTGCCACCCCAGAATGCATTGTGCACTGTTGACCTCATGTTTCTGCTGCTGCGCCGTCAACTCCCCCAAATGTGTCACTATGTTTCCACCTGAGCCCCCAGCATGTTTTTTTTTAGTTTCGCTGTCATGACTTTATCAGGGGAACATTCCCGTTGAGTTTTTTTGGTCTGTTTTGCCCTCTTTGTGCCCGGGGGAAATTTTTTAGTGAAAAAGGATTCTAAAGAGGGCACAGCATCTGTGTGTCATACTAAAACACAACATTTTATGAAGACAAAACCAAGTCCCCTGCATATTTAAGATGGCCAACGTTCACAGCACCCCGCAGGTCTGTGCAGCCCGGAAAAAGCTGTTTTTTTCGGATTTCCCCAAGTAAATTTGGACCCAAATTTTTTTTTGTAGGGAAATTCGGCGAAGTGACCGAACCGAATTTTTGAGAAATTCGCCCATCTCTAAATGTTACCTTGTATGAACAGAGCCTGTTTTTTATGATGAATTGACTTCTGAAAAAATTCTTTCAATAAAGTACAATAATATCTAATACTGAAAGAAGTGCCATTGAAACATTTTTGTATTGCTCTACAATGTTTGTCCGGTTTAAACCACCTAATGTGGTAGCTAATGTTCACCTGTCACATAAATGGTACATGATACTCTGCAGTTTCCACATCATTTATTGGAAATGGTGCCATTTGTCCAATCACTAATTTTTCATTTTAACAGCCCTGTAGGTTTTGATGGGCCCCCCGTAGGCAGGGGTTTTGGCCCCTTTTGATAGGGGATAATCCCCTGTAGTTTTTATGGACCCCCGTATGTAGGTATAGGCCCTTGTAGGTGGTAAGGCCCCTATAGTACAGTTAAACCCAAAATTTAATTTTTGACTGAAATCAGGATAAACCCTTTCCCATTTTAGGGAATTAGGGTTGCCCCAAAATTATTTATATTTTTCCAAAGCCAAAAAATGAGAAGAATATTTTAAGGCATTTTTTTACTTTTTGCAAAGTTAAAGTTTTTAATACACTAGGATTAAATTTTCCGAAGATGCCTCCTTCAAATGTACAAAAAATTATAAAAAGACAAAAAAGATGGGAATTCCGCCCCTTTTTATGCCCCGGAAGGAAGGCCCTGTGTCTGCATGAACATGCTTTGGCCCCACATGTGCATACATCCCCAAAACAAAGGCAAAAGCCTGTGAAGATTTTGGGAGAAACTGTAAAAATTTTGTTATTACCCCCAGGAAAAAGCGTATGTATAACAAAACTGAAGGCCCCCCTTTCCGGAAGAAGCCATTTTCCAAAAAAAATCCGTTAATGTTTTGGGAAAGCACCAGGAACAAAGCATCATTTTTGGAGACATGTCCTATGGTCTGACACAGAGCCGTCTTAACAGCATTATGGGTCCCCGGGCATAACACTGCAGTGGGCCCTGCCAAATTACATGACATCACACTAGGTCAGGCTTCTTAACACCCCAAAGCACACTCATATTATCATGCCACTTACTGTATGTCTGGACACTGGCATCCTGCAAGACTAATTGGCAGGGCAGGGAGCCTCTGGCTTCCTTCTCCACCATGGTTTTTAACTGTCCTAAAAACACGCAAACAGTTAAATAAGCAGAGACAACCAAGGGATCCAGGGCATGTTTTTTGTATTCCTGGCACATGCATATACCACCTGGGGGCCCCGAGCAACTGCCTAGTGTGCCCAATGGAAACGATGGCCCTGGTCTGATGAAACTAAAATGGAATGACCATCATTACGTTTGGAGGAGAAAGGGAGAAGCTTGGAAGCCAAAGAACACCATCCCAAATGTGAAACACAGAGGTGGCAACGTCATGTTGTGGGGTTGTTTTGATGCTGGAGGGACTGGTGTATTTCACAAAATAGAAAAGAGTCCAGCTTATTCATGAGCAGGTGTTAGCCCTTCCCACCCAAGGAGAGCCCCACCTAACTGGCAGTTATTCACATGTTTCTACTTATTCAAAGTAATAGGTTTATCAGTTGTGAGGTGGGCAGGTCATGATATAAACGGACCCTTTTCATGAAAAGCTGGACTCTTTTCTGGTTAAAAACTGCCAGATTTGAGCACTAAATGCTCTAAAGTTCCTGCATCCTACAAAATAAGGGACACAGCGCTGGAAACAGCATGTGTGTCACTAGCTTATGTTTTTCTCAGCAAGGGCGGTATAATTTAGCTCTATGTCAGACTCTTTAAGGATAACCAACTCAATGTTTTGGAGTGACCATCACAAAGCCCTGATCTCAATCGTGCAGAAAATTTATGGGTAAAGTTGAAAAGGCAGGTGCGAGCAAGGCGACCTACAAACATGACTCAGTTACACCAGTTCTGTCTGGAGGAATATGCCAAACTTCCTACCAACTATTGTGAGAAGCTTGTGAAAGGATATTGAAAATGTTTGACCCAAGTCATACAGTTTAAGGGCAATACTACCAAATACTAATGTAATGTATGTAAACTTTTGACTTTGCAGAAAGTAATAAAAATGCCTTAAAATATTATCTCTGACTTATTCTGGCATTTGGCAAATATAAATAATTTTGGTAATCCTAAATGACCTAAATGACGAGTAAGGTTTATTCGGATTTCATGTCAGTTACTGAGGAAAACATGCATATGTGTCTTTATATAGTGTAAACTTCTGGCTTCAAATGTATATGCCCCCTGTAGGTAGAAATACAGCCCCTGTAGGTATATGGCCCCTGTAGGTAGGTATATGGCCCCTGCAGGTATGTAGTGTATAGACCCTGTAGGTAGGTATATGACCCCTTTACGTTTACATGGGCTCCTGTTGGTAGATATATGGCCCCTGTGGGTTTATATGGGCCCCTTTGACTGATTATAAAAAATAAAAAAGGGTACTCACCTCTTCACTTTCCATCGCCGAGGAACCAGCTGCAGGAGCTAGTATCTGGCGTAAGCGGCGTGATGTCATAATGCCACCTACGCAGGGACATGCTGCCCACACCTGCCGCACTGGTCGAGGACTGCCCGGGATGGATCGCCCCCTCTTCTGCTACGAAGTGCCGTTTTTCACTGCCAGCTGCATGGCCCTTTGCAGCGTTAGCAGGCCAGCAGGGGAAAAATATAGCCCTGAGCTCCTGTTTTCACTGGGCAGACTGCGGCTCCCCAGGCAGGTCCCCTGTGCTATTGAGGCCCCTAGGCAGCTGCCTACGCTACCAAATGGAAGAAACGTTATGGTCTTGGCTGCAATGGATCCAGGTTACTCCTACAGGGAGGTGCAAAACTCCAAATGTCAGAAGATGTACAAACTGGACAAACAGAAGACAATGCAAACACCAAACCGAAGAGGAGTCAGACAAGCCAGGGTCAGAGCCAAGAGGGATCACAGTACCAAATTGAGAAAGCAAGAAAGATGAGGAACAGCATGGATTAGAGCCAGGAAACTTGAAGAATCACAGAGGAAGGGAAAGCGGAAAGGACTGGTTTAAAATTACCCCCCTCAGCTATGGATTCTACAAAGAAGGAGTTAATCAAGGCTGATCCAAATCAAGACTGAGGTTTGGCAGCAGAAAAACAGACAGACTTAAAGGGGATAAGCACTAACAACTTCCTTTATAAGCTATGTACTGTGGACAATGAAAGCAGGATTTGGTCATAATAATGTGACTATTCAGTAGAAAACTAAATATCATTAACCCATTAAGGTCCATAGCATTTTTTGTTTTTCACTCCCGTTTATTTTTATATCCACATCTTCCAAGAGCCAAAACATTTTTCACTTTTCCTCTGACATGACTGTAGGAGGCCTTATTTTTTGGACAAGTTGTATTTTTTAATAGTACCATTTAGTACAGCATATAATGTGTAGGGGAGCAAAACAACATCTATGTTGGATGGAATTGGAAAATAACCATAATAAAGCATTTTTTGGGGCTATTTTCAAGGAGTTCATAAAGTAAAATAAAGGATATGCTATCTTTATTCTGCAGGTCGATACGATTCTATTGATGCCAAAGTTATATAGTTTTCTTTATGCTTTACTACTTTTAAAAAATAAAAAAAACTTGACCAGCAATTTATTTTTTTATTTTTGTCATAGGAGCTGTGTAATTTTTTTTAAAACTTTTTAAATTACGCTGATCTCTTATTACACCTGACCTATGGAAGAGTTTAGTAGTAACATGTTCATGGCAGCTATGGAGGCCTTTATGTCATAGAGAACATCAACAGAGAGCCGCAACCATGTACAACTGCTGACATGCTGCGGCAGCATTGGGCTCTGCATCTGAATTGTTAAATGGCTGGGATCAGAGTTGTCATTCATTCCAGTGCTAGCAGTGGTTGTCAGCCAGGACCTGACTGAGTACCTGCCCCACCGGGTGGAATCCCGGGGGGCCGGGCAGCCGGGACGCACCTGGGGGGCCCGAACCGCACCTATTTGATTAAGCTGATGCTGCTCACCTTATAGCAGCTCCGCCGCACAGGGAAGCAGCTGTCGCGACGGGGCACTAAAGCAGTGGATCGCAGCGCTTGTTTGACATATGGCCGCAGATGAGCCGCAGCAGGACATGGCAGCACCAGTCATTTCATACAGGCTGCGCCCACTCCGGAGGGCTGAAGTTGCCAGCAACAGTCAGCTGGCTCCTGCAGGTTCTCCTCCAATAGTAAGTAGTTTGCAACTTATCTACTTGGGGCCTTGCCACTTGTCAGCCTGGTAGTAGAAAGGCAAGACCCAAGGGAAGTAGGTACATGGCTACCTACCTCATTTGGGCCTTCCCCTTCTATCTGTCTCTCTTGGGCCTGGTTCTCCTATGTACCTTCCTTCAGCTTTGCCAGCCTGCCTACATTCTTCCCTTTCCTGCTTGCCTACATACCTCCCTTTTCCGCATATGTACCTCCCTTGCCCACCTACGTACCTCCCTTGGACCTTGCCTGCCTATGTACCTCCCTTGGGCTTTGCCCGCCCGCCTACGTATCTCCCTTGGGCCCTGCCCACCTGCCAGTCTACGAACCTCCCTTGGGCCATGCCCACCCGCCTACATACCTCCTTTGTGCCCTGCCCAGCCGCTCATGTTCCTCCTTTGGCCTTGCCCGCCCACTTACGCACCTCCCTTGGGCCATGCCCGTCTGGCTATGTACCTCCCTTTTTGCCTTGCCCACCCGCCTACGTAAATCACTTGGTCTTGCTCACCCGCCTACGTACCTCCCTTGGACACTGCCCATCTGCCTATGTAGCTCCTTTGTCCTTGCCCGCTCGCCTATGTACCTCCCTTGGGCCTTGCCCACCCGTGGCTACGTACCTCCCTAGGGCCCTGTCCGTCCACCCGCTTACGTACCTCTCTTGGCCTTGCCCACCTGCCTACATACTTCCCTTGGGTCATGCCCGCCTGCCTACGTTCCTATCTTGGGCCATGCCCGCATGCCTATGTTCTTGCCTTGGGCCATGTCCACCTGCCTACGTACTTCCCTTGGCCTTGCCCACCCGCCTATGTATCTCCCTGGCCCACCAGTCTACATACCTCCGTTGCCCAGCAGTCTACATACCTCCCTAGGGCCTTTACCGCCTGCCGTATGAAACACTCTTGGCCTTGCCCGCATGCAATACGGACTTGACAAGGCAATGACAGTCTGCCCACGAACATCGCTAGAGCCATGCCCTCCTGACTACCTACCTCCCTTGGACCTTGCTCACCTGCCTACATACCTCCCTTGGCCTTGCCTGTCTACATACATACCTCCATTGGGCCTTTCCCTCCTATACACCTCCTCTGGGCTTTGCCCATCTGCCTACATTCTGCCCTTGCCTCCCTTTATACCTAACTTGGCCTGTCATACGTCCAGACAGGCAGCCTTCTGTTTGTATGCGGCAACGCCCGGTAAGGGTTAAACCCTCTGCTCTGGGCCCAACCCCAGGGAGAGGTGCTGCTCAGGAGCTTAGGAGTGACAGCTCTGCAGCCCTACCAACAAGGGTGTGCCAGTCAGGCCCAAAATGAGGCCCGACGCCGCACCCAATCACTGCTGGGCGATGTCCGGGAAAACAAATTTAAACGGGCTCAGTCCTCATAGCCTTGCCTGTGATGGGTTTCCCCGTTAATTTCCTGGTGATTATTTTATTGCTTCCCTTTGGTATTGATCTTGGCTTTTTTTACTATGTTTTGCTCTCCGTTTATGTACTCGTTCCCGCTCGTGTTTGACCCTGGGCTTGTTTCCTGTTTATTCTTGGGTTTTCTGATTGGGGCTTTGGCGTTCTTGACCGTTTCAAACCGGACCGTTTGACCTTGCGTTTTCCCTGACGGCCCTGCACTTAGCAGCGTGGGGACTGCCCGTTCAGTTGGGGTCTGCCACCTAGGAGCAACGCCAAGTTGGCAGGGACAGTGGGTTGGGTGCAGTCATGGCCCACGCACCTCCTCTGACGTGACAGTATCACAGGCCGACAGTTACTCCCTCTCCAAGCACTATGACCCCATGACGGCACTGTAGAGCAGATGCAGGGCTCACCCAGTTGGTCCGGGAATCTTGCACTGAAGTTCAGCAGCAGGAGACCTCCAAGGGTGCCCCTCACCCCCGGGGGTCCCCGGAAATCCCTTTCCTCTGTTGTGGAACCCCCGATCCAGTTACCTGATAAGTTCTCGGGTGACAGGAGGGCGTTTCAAATGTTTAAGGAGGATTGCCGGTTGTTTTTTCGCCTCTGCCCACGTACCTCAGGGAATGAGAAACAGAGGGTGGGAATCATCATATCGATTCTCCAAGGGTCCTCTCAGGAGTGGGCGTTTTCTTTATCCTCTGACTCGCCTGAGTTATCTTCTGTGGACCGATTCTTTGACTCCCTGGGTTTACTCTTTGACGACCCCGATAGGGAGGCAGTGGCCGAGACTCAGCTCACTTCGTTAAAGCAGGGTAAGAAGACAGTAGAAGAGTATTGTTCGGAATTCCGGCGTTGGTGTATTCCATCAGGGTGAAATGACCCAGCCCTGCGGTGCCAGTTTAGATTGGGGCTAGCCGACCATGCGAAGGACTTGTTGGTGGCTTACCCAACCCCTGGTACGCTGGATGATGCCATGGCTCTGGCGGTACGGTTGGACAAACGGTTTAGGAAGAGATGTCGGGAGAAGTCACTTACCCCATTGTCCCGCTTCACTCCGTTGCTCCGTTCTGCCACCACCCCTGAACCAGCTGGAGTGGAGAGCCCCTTGGAGGAGCCCATGCAGATAGAGGCCTCTTCTGCGGGCAGCGCCAGGGACTACAGGACATCTCGCTGCATTCAGGGATCCTGCTACAACTGCGGTGGAGAAGGTCTAACCGGAAAACTCCAGTGCCTAGGTGACTCACGAGAAAGTCACCTAAGCGAACAGGTATTTCCTATGGTGTCAAAAAAATTGTTGCTTCCAGTTAAGATTTCATATCTTTCCATGTCTGGTTCTGGGAGTGCCTTTGTGGATTCGGGATCGGCCTCTAATTTTGTGCAGGTAGTTGTGATTCAGTGCAGGTAGTTGCGATCGATTCTACCCCGTTGGTCAAGGGCAAGATCCAACATTGCACTCCTGAGCTTGAGATGCTGGAAGAGTCTATGCATACAGAGAGGTGCACTCTTTTTAAATCATGGAGGGCTTACCTGCAGAATGTTGTGTTAGGCTGCCCTGTTTCAAAAACACAACCCAGTGATTGACTGAAGTCGGTGAACTATCAGGTGGGGTAACAGTGTGTTTAATAAATGTCTCCCAGTCATTCTGGTAATTATGGAAGTAGAGCAACTCCTGCCTTTATTTGCGACTTAGCTGTGTTTTTTCCAAGACTCATCTGAGCAATTACCCCCACATAGGCCCTATGATTGTGCTATTGAACTATTGCCGGGGTGAGATTTCCAAAAGGGCAGGAAATACAATCTGTCGGGTCCAGAAAGACTTGCTATGAAGCAGTATATTGCAAAAGTCTACAAAAGGTCATATCCGACCTTCTGTGTCCCCTATGGGTGCGGTTTTTCTTTTTCGTTAAGAAAAAAAAATGGTAGCCTGCGTCCATGAAATTGACTACCGGGAACTCAACAAGGTAACAGTAAAAAACCAAAAACCCTTACCTTTGATTCCCGATCTGTTTAATCAGATCCGGGAAGCCAAGTGGTTTCTAAATTGGACCTGAGAGGGGCTTAAACCTTATTCGGATTAAAGAGGGGACGAATGAAGACAGCATTTAAACCCCGAAGTCATTTTGAATACCTGGTTATGCCTTTTTGGGTTTTATGCAATGCTCCCGCGTCTTCCAGAACCTTGTAAATTATGTTTTGCGGGAACTCATTGCGTTGTATGTCGTTTATCTGGATGACATTTTAATTTACTCGCAGGACAGGCTTCACACGTCAAACATGTGCGGCAAGTTTTGCAGATTTTAAAGGGTCAATAATTTATTTGTCAAACTTGAGAAATGTGTTTTCGGGTTCAGGGGGTACCTTTCCTGAAAAAATTTTGACGCCTAATTCATTCCGTATGGATCCTGGGAAGGTCCAGGCAATTCTTGATTGGGTTCGTCCGGCCTCAGAAAGCCTTACAGTGGTTCCTAGGTTTTGCTAATTATTTTCGAAAATTCATTCGAAATTTTTCTGTGCTCGTGCAGCCATTAACTGATATGACTAAAAAGGGAGTAAATATCAGTAAATGGCAACCCGAGGCCTTAGAGGCGTTCGAGAAACTTAAGCAGTGTTTTATCGCAGCCCCGTGGTTTCAAGCGACCATACCAATCCTTCATTGTAGGGGTAATCTTCTGAGTTTGGAGTAGGGGCAGTTCTGTCTCAGGGGTCAGCTGCTCTGACTTATCTCCACCCTTGTGCCTTCTTCTCTCATAAATTCTCCCCCACAGAGAGGAATTATGATGTGGGGAACCGAGAATTGTTGGCTATTAAGTGGGCCTTCGAGGAATGGCGCCATTTTCTCGAAGGTGCCCAGCACCAAGTCACGGTCCTAACTGACCATAAGAACCTGACCTTCTTAGAAAATGCTAAGAGGTTGAACCCCTGTCAAGCACGATGGGCATTATTCTTCACTCGCTTTAACTTCGTGGTTACCTATAGACCAGGTTCTAAGAATTTTAAAGCTGATGCATTGTCAAGAGGTTTCTGTGCCAGTCACTCATCTCGGGATGATCCGGTGTCTATTTTACTCAAAGAGACGGTGGTCTCAGCTATTTCCCCCGACTTGGCCACCGAGATCAAGACCCACCAGGAGATGAGCCCTGTTGATTATCCCGTTTCTAAAGTCTTTGTCCCCACCCAGTTTCGCTTAACTTTATTAAAAGAATTACATGATCTGTATTATCTGGACATCCCGAGTGTCTGGTAAATAAGAAACTTATTTCCCGAAATGATTGGTGGCCATCTTTGTCTCATGATGTGGGGGCCTATGTTACAGCCTGCAACATCTGTGCTCAGGCAAAGGTTCCCAGAACTCGAACTCCTGGTGAACTTTGCCCTCTGCCTATACCGGACCGGCCATGGACTCACATATCCATGGTCTTTATGACTGATCTTCCTACCTCTGAGGTAAGACTGTCATTTGGGTGGTTGTTGATCGTTTTAGTAAGATATGCCATCTGATTCCATTAAAAGCGTTGCCGTCCTCCAAAAAGCTGGCCGAGCTTTTCAATAAACATATCATTAAACTACATGGGTTACTCGAGAATATCGTGTCTGACAGAGAAGTTCAGTTTGTCTCATGTTTTTGGAGAGCTCTCTGTAAGGCTTTTTGGGGATCACCCGTCCTTCTCCTCTGCCTTTTTACCCTGAACTAATGGCAGACTGAAAGAGTGAATCAAACGGTTACGTAGAAACTCTGGTGTTTTGTCTCCGATCAGCAGGGAGACTGGGTTAAATACTTACCTTTGATCGAATTCACGATAAATAATCAGGATAGTAGCTCGTCTGGTGTTTCGCCTTTTTTCTGCAACTATGGCTTCCACCTAGACACTCATCATGGTCCAGCGTTACTTCTGATCACAGTGGGGTGGATGCAAACCTTAACGATCTGTGCACAGTCTGGGCCCAAGTTCAGAAGAACCTTGGTGAATGCCCCCAAACATCCCCGAAGGAAATAAGTGATAAGAGACGTCTTTGTTCTGGAGGTTTTAATGTTGGGTTTAAGATGTGGTTGTCTACCCGAAATCTTCGTCTAAAGGTCCCCTCAGGTAAGCTGGCACTGCGCTTTGTGGGTCCCTATATCATTCTAGAGCAAATTAATCCTGTGACGTACCGCCTAAAGTTTTCCCTCGTTTCCGGTACATAAGTTTTCCTTTTGCTCTCTTTCTGAAAAGGTACATGCCTCTGTTTTTTCCACCTCCCAATCCTACTCCTCCAGTGGGAAATTAAGGGAGTTTGGAGTATGAGGTTGCTCAAATCGGAATTCATGTAGAGTTGCAAAACTCGTTACAGTACCTAGTGCACTGGAAGGGATTAAAAGGGTACTGAGGAGAGGCGTGGGTTCCTGCTAGGTCCATACATTGCAAAAGGCCCTATTAGGATTTCCATGAGGGTCATCCAGAGAACCCAAACCAGGGGGGGTCCGGGGGCCCCTCCAAAAGGGGGGTAATGTCATACGTCCAGCAAGGGAGCCTTCGTTTGCATGCGGGAAACGCCCGGTAAAGGGTTAAACCCTCTGCTCTGGCCCACACCCTGGAAGGTCTGATCGGGAGCTTAGGAGGACAGCTCTGCAGCCTCTCCCAACAAGGGATGTGCCATCAGGCCAATCGGGGGCCCGGACGCCGCACCAATCAGCTGCGGGGCGTTTCCGGAAAACTATTTAAAAACTGGCTCATTCCTCAAAGGCCTCACCTGTGATAGGTTTTCCCCTGTTATTTCCTGGTGATTATTTGTATTGCTTCCTTGGTATTGATCTCGGCTTGTTCTTTACTACGTTTTTTCTCTTCAATTTATGTTACTTCGTTTCCCGCTCGTGTTTGACCCTTGGCTTATTTCCTGTTTTTTCTTCGTTTTTTGATTGTGGCTTTGGCGTTCTTGACCGTTATCACCCGGACAGTTTGACCTTGGCGTTTTCCCTGACCGGGCCCGCACTTAGCACTAGGGACTGTTCGTCCATTGGGGTCTGCCACCTAGGGCAGCATGCCAAGTAGGCAGGGACAGTGGGTTGGGTGGCAGTCAGGGCCCACTGCACCTCCTCTGACGTGACAGGGCCCTTACCTACTGGTGGGAGGGTTGCCTGTCAACCCGGTGATTACTTACTGTTTGAAAGGTACTCCTACCTAATATGGGTGGCCCTACCTAGAATTCATGCTGGCCTCGGTTCTTTCAGTGGTTAAATTTACTTTTCTCCAACCACTTTAGATAGTTGTTAGTCAAAGACTGGGTAATGTTTCTATATTTTTACAGGTTTTCATTTAGAACTACGGAGACCCGATGGATTCGTTGGACTGCTTCGGAACAGAGTTGGATCCTTTTCTTTAATAAAATGGTCAAAGAGGGATGTTATCGGGGAGTGTTTATTTAAATAAAGTGTTTGGTGTTTTTGGCTTTGGGTGTTTTTTATCACTTTATTCTAGTGTTAGTAATAGAGGTATGTGAGAGACACCTCTGTAATACTACCGCTGGAACTTGGTGTCAGCAAGAGGTGTTTTTTGTCATCCCAACGCTGATACTAGTCCCTTTTCACTATTACCCCAGTACCCTCGAAAGTGAGGGTCTGCTTTTGGGGTGGCTGTGGGCTGGTATTTTTAGGATAGGAAGGGACCAATATCCATGGACCTCCCCATCCTGATAGTATCAGGCTGTAGCTGCTGGTTTTACCTTGGCTGGTTATGAAAAATGGGGAGGACCCTATGTCGTTTTTTATCTCATTTATTTATTTATTGTAAATCATCAATAGATAATTAAAAGACAACAGCAACATGGAGTCCCCTTCTCTTTTCATAACCGTTCAAAGTAAAATCAGCAGCAGCAGCCTGATACTATCAGGATGAGAAGGTCCATGAATATTGGTCCATTCTAATCCTAAAAATATTAGTCCACAGCAGCCCCAGAAGTGGACCATCAGATTAGAGGGTCCACTTTAGATGGTAACCTGGCTCTTTCCAGTACCCCTTGTGCTTTCGCTACTGGGGTAATAGGGAAAGGGGATTAGTGTCAACGTTGGGGTGACAAAAACCACTGCTTGCTTACACCAAGCCCCAGTGCTAGTAATAGAGAGGTCACTGTCAGATGACTAAAATTACTAAGACTGGGATAAAGAGATATAAAAACACCCCAAAAAACCAAACACTTTATTTGAACAAACAGTCCCCAACAACATCCCTCTTTGACCATTTTATTTTTTTGACCACCTTATTGTCATGCTAAGAATTTTTCATACATCAAACAAGAACAACTCTGATGCTCGTGCAAAAGCAAAGGGATACTGCCTGCTAAAATATGAAACAGTTATTACAGCCAGCATTTTCTTGGGCATTTTCCAGCTAACCACACCATTATCAAAATATTTGCAAACGTCTGATATGGATATTTTACAAGCTTATCATATGGTGAAAGATGTATAGCAGAACCTAAACAGTTGCATAAGATCATTTGATGATGTCAAAGAAGCTACAGATAATTTTGTGAAATGGGCAGGTGACCAGATTAAAAAAAATTATGGAGAATTAGGACTGGAAATAGAAACGTCCCTGCCTGAGAAAAGAATCTGAAAAAAAAATGCATGCCAGATGGGGTAGCTGAGGATGAGGTGAAACCAAATACAATAGATACAAACAGGATTGAAGTCCTGGATACAGTTGCAGGTTGTATGGAACAACGTTTCATGACAAATGGAACAATAAATGCAGACCTTGCCTGACTTGATCCTAGAAACTTTCAGTCCATAAGAGAAAATGGGTTAAGTTTTTGTTTTGGAAAAAAAAGAAACCTTTTAATTTTTTTGAAAAAAAACCCTTTTTTTGGGCACAAACATTTTTAAAACGAAAAGCAAATATTAACCCCTTAAAAATTCATAAAAAGTAGAAAAACAACCCCAACCAAAAAGCACTAATTTAAATAAAATGCTAGGGAAAAAACCCCAATTTGGTCACCTTTCAAATTAAAAAACATAAATCTAAAATTGGCGATAAGACCCCAAAACCTTTGTAACACTTTTGCCAAAAAGGGGCTTCTCCCCCAACATTTTTAAAAAAAATAAACATATTGGGACACATCCCTTTCAGTAATGGCAGGGGTATATTTTTAAAAAATTTTATTTTTTTTAAAAAAAATTTTTGAAAAAAATTTTTAAAACCCATGTCTTCCCCCATGTCTTTTTTTTTTTATTTTTTTTGGGGTTTTTTTTTTTGTTTTTTTTTTTTTTTTTTTTTTATTTTTTTTTTTTTTTTTTTTTTAAAAATTTTTTTTTTTTTTTTTTGTTTTTTTTTTTTTTTTTTTTTTATTTTTTTTTTTTGGTTTTTTTTTTTTTTTAAAAATTTTTTTTCCAAAATTTCCAAAAACCAACCATTTTTGGGGTACATTTGGGTACACTTTCCAATCCAAAAAAAGATTTTAAAATTTTAAGGCTAGATTGAAAAAAAATCATTAAAAAAACGCCAAAACCCCAAAAAAAAAAAAATTACCAAAAACGTTTTGCAGATGGTTAAAATTTTTTGGATACAGTTTCAATGCTTTTTTTTTAAAAAAAAAAACCCCCCCCCCAAAAAAACCCCAAAGGTTCTCTGTTTTACATGAACACTGGGCCCAATTTTTCAAACTTTTTAACCATAAGACAAAGTTCCCAAGTGACCAGATCTTAGCTTTTATTTCTGCTGTGAACAATTTATAAATGAGGCCCCTACAAAAAAAAGGGCCATTACCGCCCTGACATATTTTTTTATGGAAATTTTCCTTCTATATAACTTTCCCAGCATCTTTTCCTTAAATCTGTCTTTTATTTTAAACCCTTTCAGAAAATTTAAAAATAAATTGCCACGTGTTTTTGACCATTGAGATAGTACTTTCCCTCTGACCTGCCCGGAACGATTGGGACATGCTATATGTAAATATAAAAGAAAAAAAAAATAAAGGAGAGCCCCAAAAGGGCCTCTTAAATTCCTGATTGTTAAATGACAGTAAACACAGTTTGACATTTTTTTAAAAATTAGTCCCAAAGGGGGGGCACATGAAATTCTGCATTTGTCAACATATGGGCATACAAATAGTTTGTTGATATCTTACCCCAAAATATTGTTATCTTTATTTTTTTTTATTGGCAAAATATAAAAAAAAAAATTTCACTTTTTTTCAGATTAAAATTAATCTTTTCCTTTTGCCACTTTCCCCCCCATTATTTTTAGTAAATATTTGCACCATAATTCAGGCCAAAATTTCAAAAGTCAAATTTTCTGAGCAAAATACTGACCAAAATACATAAGCATGAAAGTGGCTTAAAAGGAACCTGTCACATTAAACATGCTATGTGATCTGCAAGTAGCAAGTTATAGATGAGGAGGACTAGCACACTGTCTATGTTTTTAAAGGAAAGTTTCATTTAGACATTTTAACAATTTAAAGCCTGCTTATTCTGGGTTTTTGGGGATCCATGGGCGGGTTATCGGTGTTTGCCAAGTATCTTAAAAGCACCATCAACAAAAAAGGCCGCAATCATGATAACACCCCCCCTAATTTCTAAAAAACGGAAAAAATAAAAGCAGGGATTTAGGCTTTTTCACACGTTTTTTTTTTGATCCTTTTTAACGGACCGTTATGTAAAAAAGGCATCCGGAAAGCGGACCCCGAAAAACGCAACGTTATACTTTTTTGCATCCGTATTGTTTTTTTGACTTGCTTTTACGGATCCGCTTTCCGGGAACGTTTTCAAAAGGGGGGGGGCAGTTTCCCCCCCATCCATACATCCCCTGCAGCACCTCCCCCCACCCCCGATCCCCCGCCCCCCAGGCCGCCGCTCACCCCCAAATTCCCCCTGCGGGGCCATCTGCCCCCCCCGCTCCCGGATCCCCCTCCAGTCGCCGTTCCTGCGTCCCCCTCCACGCCGCTAAACCTCGATCCCCCGTCCGCTCCCGCCACCGCGATCCCCCGTCCAGCCACCCACGCGCTTTTGCATGTTTCGGAGCAAAGCCCCGTAAAACGATAAAAAGGAAACTCTGTGAAAAACCCTTTAAAAATTAATAAAATAATTTCTGTGAACTTTGCTCAAGGAAAAAAATATAAATCTGTTCAGCTTATGGCTAAATATGCCCCAATCAATTTGGATGTTACTTTGACAGGTTCCCCATAATTTCTATGCGATTACATAAGTATAGTTTAAATAAGGATAAGTATCCCAAAATATTGTCACTTTATGATTGGAATTTTAAACACCAAGAAGCCTATTGGGGGTTTTGGTTTAATTCACTGGAAAGGAACCCCCAACAGTATATCAAATTTTAATAAAGAAAAAGAACGAGTTTTCTTGTACCAATTTTTACTTTTATATCCTTTTAAAAACCATTGACCAAGTTTTCTGGGGATTGATAATGTTCTGAAAGATTTATAATAAATAAATATATATATGTTTTATTATTTTTAGACAGTGAAGGCGGGGTGGGGGGACGGAAGAATGTTTTCCCCAAAATGCTGTCCAGCGCCTTAGGGAAAAGGGTTTTACCAGGGGGTCACCCTGGCTTGGGTCTTTAAGGGGGAACCCCATTTTGTGTGGTAGTAATACGACATGTTGTATAAACGGTTCCCGTCCGCTTTATCCGGGTTGGATTTTTTTGGTGGCAAAAGCCGGGTGGGTGGGCCCCCCCCACGCCCAGGGAGGGTGGGCAAGGGCCCATAAAGCCTGATTCTGCAGGCCTGTCATGGCTGTGGGGTTTTTGGAGATATTTAATGCATATGCTATTGTCTTTTCAGCTTTTCCCCCGGGGACTGATGGTCCCTGGTACAGTTGGACTGTCTTGTGTTATTTTCGCCACCCGGCAGGGTTTTTTTTTATGTTTTATCCTGA
>JAODAL010051420.1:0-26686 GCA_025379985.1 Phyllomedusa bahiana
TTGTTCATTGAGGCACCTTTCACTTAAATGTGAAACGAATTTTGTGTCACCACAGGGAATTGAAAGGTCCCAAAAAAACCCTTTTTTTATCCGAATACATTCAGATACGTGTTTTTTCACTTTGCCACCCGTTTTTTATACCCCCCTTGAATTTAAAAATTTTAATCAGCAATTTTGTAGTACCCAGGTGAATTGATAGTGCCAAAAAATACCTTTTATTATCCGAATACATTACAGAAACGTTTTTTTCACTTTTGCCCAAGTTTGTTATAAGAGCCACTTGCAGTTTAAATTGAATCCAGCAATTGTTTTAGTTACCACAGGTGAAAATTTATAGGGGCCAAAAAATACCTTTTATTATCCGAATACATTACAGATACGTGTTTTTTTCACTTTGGCGCACCAGCTTTGTTATTGAGGCACCTTTTCATTAAATGTGAATACAGCAAATTTGTAGTCACCACAGGTGAATTTTTAAAGGGGCCAAAAATACCTTTTATTATCCGAATACATTCAATACGTTTTTTTCACCTTTGGCGCAGCCAGTTTGTTGATAGATCCACTGCAGATTAAATTTTTAATTCCCGCAATTTTGTAGTTACCACAGTGAATTGATAGGTGCCAAAAATACCTTTTATTATCCGAATACATTACAGATACGTTTTTTTCACTTGGCGCACACAGCTTTGTTCATAGGCACCTGCACTAAATGTGAATACAGCAATTTTGTAGTCACCACAGGTGAATTGAAAGGTGCCAAAAATACCTTTATTATCCAATACATTCAGATACGTGTTTTTCACTTTGGCGCAGCCACTTTGTTGATAGATCACTTTGCAGTTAAATTGAATACAGCAATTTTGTAGTCACCACAGTGAATTGATAAGGTGCAAAAAATACCTTTTATTATCCGAATACATTTCAGATACGTGTATTTTTCACTTTGGCGCACTACAACATTTGTTCATTAGAGCACCTTGCACTTAAATGTGAATACAGCAATTTTGTAGTCACCACAGGTGAAATGATATGTGCCAAAAAATACCTTTATATCCGAATACATTACAGATACGTGTTTTTTGCACTTTTGCCCAGTCCTATTTGTTTTATAGACCAACTTGCAGTTAAATTTGAATCCAGCAATTGTGAAGTTACCACAGGTGAATTGATAGTGCCAAAAATACCTTTTATTTTCCGAATACATTACAGATTTCGTGTTTTTTCACTTTGGCCCCAGGCCAGCTTTGTTGATAGACTACTTGCAGTTAAATTTGAATAAGCAATTTGTAGTCACCACAGTGAATTGATAAGTGCCAAAAAATACCCTTTTATTATCCAATACATTACAGTAACTTTTTTTTTCACTTTTGGCGCACTACATCTTTGTTCATTAGGCACCTTGCACTTAAATGTGAATAAAGCAATTTTGTAGTCACCGACAGGTGAATTGATAGTGCCAAAAAAAACCTTTTATTATCCGAATACATTTACAGATACGTGTTTTTTTCACTATGGCGCACTACACTTTGTGCATTTGAGCACCTTGCACTTAAAATGATGAAACATGCAATTTTGTAGACACCACAGTGAATTGAAAGGTGCCAAACATTCCTTTTATTATCCAGAAACATTACAATACTGTTTTTTGCACATTTGCCCATTCCAGAATTTGTTGATAGAGCCACTTGCAGTTACATTTGAATCCAGCAATTGTGTAGTTTTACGCACAGGTGAATTGAAAGGTCCAAAAAATACCTTAAATAACTGAATATATTACATATGTGTTTTTTGAACTTTTGCCCAGTCAGATTGTTGATAGACCACCTTGCAGTTAAATTTTAATCCAGCAATTGTGTAGATGAACCACAGTTGAAATTGTGATAGGTTCCAAAAAATAGCTTTTATTATCTGAATATTTACATATAGTGTTTTTTTGCACTTTGCCCCAGTCCAGATTTTGTTAGAAAAGAGCCACCTTGCAACTTAAATGTGAATACAGCAAATTTTGTAGTCACCACATGGTGAATTGATAGTGCCAAAAAATACCTTTTATTTATCTCGACATACATTACAGATACGTGTTTTCACTTTGGCGCACAACAGCTTTGTTCATTGAGGCCCTTGCACTTATGTGAATAAAGCAATGTTTGTAAGTCACCACAGTGAATTGATAGTGCCAAAAAAAAACCTTCTATAGCCGAATACATTACAGGATACGTGTTTTTTTCACTTTGGAGCACTACAGCTTTGTTCATTGAGGCACCTAGCTTTAAATGTGAATACAGCAATTATTGTAGTCACCACAGGTGAATTGATATGTGCCAAAAAACCTTTTATTATCCGAATACATTACAGAATACGTGTTTTTTTGCACTTTTGCCCAGATCCAATTATTAGATTAGAGCCACCTTGCAGTTAAAATTGAACTCCAGAATTGTTTAGTTACCACAGGTGAATTGATATGGTGCCAAAAAATACCGTTTATTATCCAATACATTACAGATACGTGTTTTTTCACTTTGGTGCAGACCTGCTTTGTTCATTGAGGCACCTTGCACATAAAAGTGAATAAAGCCATTTGTAGTCACACAGGTGAATTGATAGGTGCCAAAAAATACCTTTTTATATGCGAAAACATTACAGATACCGTGTTTTTTCATTTGGCGCACTACAGCTTTATTGTTTCATTGAGGCACCTTGCACTTAAATGTGAATCCAGCAATTTTGTAATGTCTCCACAAGGTGAATGAAAGGTGCCAAAAAATAACCTTATTCTAACCGAATACATTACAGATACGTGTTTTTTGCACTTTTGCCCAGTCCAGATTTGATGATATAGCCACCTTGCAGATAAATTTGAATCTCCAGCAATTGGTGTATTACCACAGGTGATTGATAGGTGCCAAAAATACCTTTTATTATATGAACTACAATTACAGATATTGTGTTTTTTTGCACTTTTGCCCAGTCCATATTGGTTGATAGTGCCACCTTGCACTTAAATAGTGAATACAGCAATTTTGGTAGTCACCACAGGTGAATTGATAGGGGCCAAAAAATACCTTTTATTACCGAATACATTACAGAATACGTTGTTATTTCACTTGGCGCACTACAGCTTTGTTCATTGGAGGCACCGTTGCACTAAATGTGAATAAAGCAATCTTTGTATTCACCACAGGTGAATGATATTTGGTGGTGCCAAAAAATACCTTTTATTATCCAATACATTACATAGTACGTGTTTTTTCACTTTGGCGTGCACTACAGCTTTGTCATGAGGCACCTTGAACTTAATGTGGAATCAGCAATTTTTGGGTAGTCACCAAGGTGATTTGATTAGTTCCAAAAATACCTTTATTATCGAATACATTACACGATACGTGTTTTTTTCACTTGGCTGCACTACTGCTTGTTCTTTTAGGCACGCTAGCACTTAAATGTGAATACAGCAATTTTTTTAGTCACCACAGGTGAATTGAAAGGTTCCAAAAAACCTTTTTATTATCCGAATAAATTACATATACGTGTTTTTTCACTTTGCTTGTCAAACTACAGCTTTGTTCATTGAGGCACCTTGCCACTTAAATGTGAATAACAGCAATTTTGTAGTCACCACAGGTGAATTGAAAGTACCAAATCCCTTATTATCCGAATACATTACAGATACTTGATTTTTGCAACTTTTGCCCAGTCCAGATTTGTATGAAAAGAGCCACCTTGCAGTTACATTTGAATCAGCAATTGAGGTAGTTACCGACAGGTGAATTGATAGTGTGCAAAAATACCTTTTAAGTTATCTGAATATCATTACAGATGAGTTTTTTCACTTATGCCCAGTCCAGATTATGTTGTAGAGCCACCTTGCACTTAATAGTGAATACAGCAATTTGTAGTCACCACAGGTGAATTGATAGGTCCAAAAAATACCTTTTATTATCCGAATACATTACAGATACGTGATTTTTTCACATTTGGCGCACTACAGCTTTGAGTTCATTGAGGCCACCTTGCACTTAAATGTTAATAAAGCAATTTTGTATTCACCACAGTTGAATTGATAGGTGCCAAAAAAATTAACCTTTTATTATCCGAATACATTAACAGAATACTGTTTTTCCACTTTGGAGCACTACAGCTTTGTTCATTGAGGCACCTTGCACTTAAATGTGAATACAGCAATTTTTTAGTCACCACAGGTGAAATTGATAGGTGCCAAAAATTCCTTTTATTATCCAATACATTACAGATAACGTTGTTTTTTTGCAACTTTTTCCCAGATCAGATTATTGTTGATAGAGCCACCTTGCAGATTAAATTTGAATCCAGCAAATGTGTAGTTACCCACAGGTGAATTGATAGTGCCAAAAAAAAGCCTTTTATATCCGAATACATTACAAATACTTTTTTTCACTATTGCGCACTACAACATTGTTCATTAGGCACATGCACTTAAATGTGAATACACAATTTTGTAGTCACCGACAGTGACTTGAAAGGTGCCCAAAATACCTTTTATTATCCGAAACATTTCAGAAACGGGGTTTTTTTTTACTTTGGGGCACTACAAACTTTTTTTCATTGAGGCACCTTGCACTTAAATGGAATACAGGGAATTTTGTAGTCACCAACAAGGGGGAATTGAAAGGTGCCAAAAAAACCTTTTATTTTTCCGAATAAAAATTTCAGATACGTGTTTTTTCCCCTTTGGGGCCCCAGGCCGCTTTGTTGATAGATCTTCTTTTCAGTTAAATGTGAAAACCGCAAAAATTTTTTTTGAATTTTAGGATTTGAGAATACGTATTTTGCCATCTTTTTAATAAGAGACTTTTCCCAAAAACCCTTTCCCTACCTTCTAAATTTTTTTTATTTTTTGAAAATGGAGCGAATGCAGGTGGTAAGCGAGCAAAGAGGGGGGGAGACATGGAGGTAGAGGGAAGGAAAAGAAGGTGCTCCTTTCAGTTCTGGGGGGAAAAAAAAACCAAAAGCAAAGGCCCGCGGATCCCCGTTGCAGGACCTTCCCGGGCCCTTTATCGCTGGGTCAGGGGCCCCCGGAATCTCAAAGGGAAAAGCGCGCCAATCTGTCCGTTTATTGGTTAAAAGAAACCTGCATCCAGGTCTTTAACCTCCCATCCCCCCCAGTCCCCGGCCACAAATTTTCCCTTTATTTAGCATCATCAAACATCCGTCCAACCCATTTTTCAGCCCAAATTCAACTCTGGGACCCACCACTGGGATAATTTTTCCCCTTTTTTGAAACCCCCTTTGATGACAAAAAAAGGGTTGGGGGCAAATGCATGTCAAAAAAAATCAAAGGCCAAAGATGGTTAATTTTTTCTGCAAATGCCCCCCAGGTTTCTGATTTCCAAACAGAGGAGGATAAGGAAAACCGGTCAATCGCAAAAATCCCGGGGGGTTTTTGGGGAACCCTTTTCAGTCCCCTTGTTTTTTATGGCCCCCCAGCTCCTGGATGCAGAATGGGCAGGAGACCCAAAACACCTTTTTTGAGGGTGATGATGACAACGGGTTCGGATCCCAAAAGTGGTCTTTTCAGCAGAACTTGCTTCGAGCGCTTCATCACTGGAAAGAGGGAAGACGAAAAGGGGTAGTGTCAATAAAGTGTTCCGCATCAAAAAGGAAGAGGGCGTTTTGCAAAGTTTCCCCTGGAAAATGAAATTCCCCCCCAGGGCCCCGGTCACGCAAAACCCCGCTCCTCGCTTATCGCCGTCAAAAAGGTCCAGGACCTCTCAAGCCTGGGCCCTTCCTTTTAGCAATTTTCTGATTCACCCACATGTCCAAAAAGGGCCCCCCTTTTGCCCCTAAAAGCATAAGGGGAGGGGAAGAACCCCAGGTGGTTAACCACACCAACATGTCCCAGTCACCCTGCAGCGAATGCATGAGTTGAAATGGGAGGGAACACTTGGCCAAAAAAGGCCAGACCGGAAAGCCGGGGGCCCCCAACTACTGTTTACAACCCCTTTTCCCCCTTTTCCGCCTTTCCCCCTCCGCCCCACCCAAGGGGTTTCCGCAAACTGTCCATGCTCTCCCGAGTCATTTAATCAGGGGTATCCCCCTTCAGCCCCCCCCCCTCGCCCAGTACCACCCAACACCAAAAGAGAACCCATCCTTTCCCCTTTTCCTTCCGCCAGTTTGATGACCCCGCCCCGCCTTTCAGGGCCCCGTCTAAGAGGGCCCCCGCCTTTTTGTCCCTTTCCCGGTTTTGGGAGAAGAAGAAAAATTTTAACCCAAACCATCCCCCAAAACCAAAAGCCTGAATTTTGGGGAAATGCCAGCTTTTGGCCTTGGAAAATTTGCCTTTCCGCTGGTGACCAGATGCCCTTCCTCCCCCAATACCAGATCCCCACACATTTCTTTGCCAAAAGCCTTTCCCTTTCCCGGGCCCAGCCAGGTCACTAAAATTTCAAGCCGTGTCGCATCGGGGGCCGGAAAAGTCCATCTGACCACCGACATATGGACTAGTATGCATGGCCAAGGCCCTAATCTCTGGACGCTCACTGGGGGAGCTGGGTTGGGGTTCTCGGGGGGACGGGGGCTCCAGGCCGGCGCACCGCTCTTCAAAACCGCAGGGTGGTGCGGGGCTTTCCCCAAGGGGCCTCTGGTGCACACGGCCCAGAAACCACCGGTTTTAAATTAAATCTTCTTGGAACCGTCCACACACAGGGGCAGGGGTGGGACGCTCTCCCAACGAGACCATCGCTGCTGGTGCCAAGAACCTTTGCCCGGCAAGGAGTGCGTAACGGCGAAATCTGCTGGCCCCCTTAAGATCGGTAGGCTGGGGCACATCCCTTGCCTGGCCATGTCATGAAACTTGTCGTCCCGAAATTTCTAAAAGCACCCGGGTCTGGACTGCCTGCTGAGGGGAAGCCCCGAAGTCAAATTTGCACTTTTCCCCCTTCGCACCCTGCTTCGTCCCCCTGCTGCGTGCAGCGTCAGCTCGGCCCCCCCCCTCAACCGTATCATTGTTGACTGGCAAACCGGAATTTCCACCCTCTCCACATGCCCCGCGATGAGGCAGCAGTGCAAAACCATTACGCAGTACGAAAGTGACACATGGCCTGACAAGCAGTGGGGCGGGCCTCGGGGTTTGTTGACCCCACCAGAGTGGAGGCAGGTGAAAAGAGCTCTGCACCATCCTTGCCAGTTTTTGGAAGAAGCCACCAAAATGGTCAGTGGGGACAATGCCCTTGTCAGCATGAGCATTGTGGTGATCTTAGTTTCTGGAACAAATCGTTGGACACTCTAAAACAACAGGTCCCCCAGCGAGGGAGGAGGAGATGGACACAGATGCGGACACGGAGCCTTTCTCTCCTCAAATCTACAAGGCCCGACATTTTCCCACAATTTCTTCGGTCTCTCATTAGGCAGTGGTTCGGGGTCCAGAGCTAGTGCAAGGTGGCGCATCAGCTCTCAGGGTGCATCATCTCGGGCAGTTTAGGGCTGTGTTGAAGCTGTGCTGAGAGCAGCGGAGGGGGGAGGAGGAGGAGGTATTCCTAACACCGACGTTACCGACGTCCCTGCCTTGGAAAGGGGTTGGCCCGCAAATTTGGGGCGGAGGAGGAAAAATGAGGAAGATCAGTTTGCAGTGCCCCTCACCCAGAGGCTTGGGAAATCAAGGCTCCATCTCTCACATGAGTGCTTGGATCTCCATTTCCTCCAACAAAAACCCCTTGGGGCATTAAGGCCATCAAAATGAACAACATTACTGGGTGGCCACCCTCCTGGATCCCTGGTACAAAACAAAACCAGCACTTTCCTTCCACCCTCCCAAATAGAAAATAAATGCAGGAAATGGGGACCTTGCTGATTGATCAACTGGAGACATCTTTGCATCTAGCTTCACGGGCCCCAAATGTCACGGGGGAACAACATCACGACGTGACAGCAGTAGAATGCCAAGTAGCCGTACACAGCAGCAGGCAAGGGGGGCAGAAGCCTAATGGGGGACCTCTGGCAATCTTTTTTTACCACCTCATCAACTCTTGCATTGGAGGGCACACATCCAACACACAGAGACCAGCTTAAGATCATGATGCACGACTATCGCGTCTCAACACCGATGTTTTTGTATGTGTTCCGGACCCAATAGACTTCTGGTTTTCCAAAATGACGAATGGCCCGAGCTTCGCTCGCCACGCCAAAAGAGGTTTGTCCTGCCCAGCAGCCAGCGTCATATCTGAGCGGGACCTTCAGCACAGCTGGGGGAGTCAATACAGACAAACGCATCCGCTTTCCACAGATAATGTGGATCGTTTGATTTTTCATCAAAAATGAATCAGGCATGGAATCTCTGATGATGTTGTGGCCCCAATTGCCGAGGTCACCGATTAGTTGCCGGTCCTACTTTCACATTCCTCTTTAAACAGAAATGGGTCCTCTTGAAAACTTTTTTTTTAAAATGATCATTTCTTACTGCAATTTTTATTCTCTTTTCCCAACGTTTCTTTTTGGGCGGGTTTTGCTGTGAGGGAACTGTAAAAGACACCAAAGGGTTTTTCATGACAACACCGTATTCCATTTACTCACTTTATCTTTAGAATTTTTACGCATTGTCAATGGTTTTTGAGGTTCATGTTGCTGTGAGATACAGCTATAATTATGGTCCTTTGGAACAGAAATGTGCCTTAAGTGGCATTTCTCCCTCACAATTTTTTTAATAGGGGTGAAAAGTCATTTTTTATAATTTTTTGGGGTCATGTAGCTGTGAGATACAGCAATAATCATGGTCCTTTGGAACATAAATGTGGCTTCTAAGTGGCATTTCTCCCTCACAATTTTTAATAGTGGCGGAGAAGTCATATTATAATTTTTTTGGGGGTCATGTTGCTGTGAGATACAGCAATAATCATGTCCTTTTGGAACGAAATTTGGCTTCTAAGTGGCATTTCTCCCTCACAATTTTTAACAGTGGCTGAGAAGTCATTTTTATATTTTTTTTGGGTCATGCGCTTTGAAATGCACAATAGTACAGGTCCTAATATAAAAAAATGTTGTTTCTAACAGACATTTGGTTTTTTCACAATTGTCCAAAGTGGCTCAAGGGTCATGCTTGAATTTTTGGGGGGATTTTGCTTTGAAATACAGCTATACGACAGGTCCTATTTTAAAAAAAGTTGTTTTCTAACAGACATTTTGTTCTTCACAATTGTCAAAAAATGGCTCAAGGGTGATGGGTGCGTCAGAAACAGAATAGGTAGGGGCACTTTAATGACACATATTGCAAAAAGACTTTTTTTTGCAAGATCTTTAACATAGCTATCAATCCCTGTAAATTTTAGACAACCCATTTAAAAACAATTAAAAAAGAGAAACAAAGACATGGTGGGATTCCTTCCTATTTTAAAAATGTGTTTTCTAGAATTAAACTACTAAAAAAACTTGCATGTACAAAATAGCGGGAAAAAAAAATCCTCTGAATTGTACAAGGGAGTACAGGAAAACTTGACCAGATGTAAGTTATTCATAGGACATTGGAGTAATGGAGCACGGACCAGAGAACAAAGTACAGAGACAATTTTTCCCCCAGCACGTTGAGTAAAATGAGAAAAAGAATGCCAAGAAAAAGGCACCTGGGTGGAACACGAGCGTTAACCACCAGTATTTCCAAGTGAAGCTCAATTGGTCCGCACTCAAACGGAGGGGCAAGCGCTACCCAGGACAGACAGTATAAGTCCAGTGAAACAAAATGGTGGTTGAAAGACTCCTTTTTCCGGCACTTTTTAATCTGTGGTCAGACAGGTTTAATGGTCATACTGCGGTACAGGACATAATAGTTTATAAAGTCCCCGTTCAACTAAAATGGTGGTTGAAAGACTCCTTTTTCCGGCACTTTTTAAATGTGGGGGTCATGCAGGTTTTGGGGCTCATGCTGTGGCCAGGACAGGAATAGTCAATGTCCAGTTCAAGTACAATGATGGTTCAAATCATACCTGCTTGTTGGCCCCTTTTTAATTTGTGGTCATGCAGGTTTAAGGCTCATGCTTTTGGTGCAAGACAGGGATAGTGAATGGTCTGTGATTTTTTTTATGTGGCTTTTAATAACCTAAGTGTGTTGCCTAATATGTAGTACGTATCCATTTGACTGTTGTGGATGTTAATTCCAGCTTCTCTGCCCTGTTTGAGTGTAAGAATAAAAGGTGTTTTTTGCTCTCCCATAAAACTTTAATGGTCATCGATCAAATCTACCATCGACTTAATCGACATCTTGTCGATGAGGGCCGACTATCGACCATCGACCGATGTCGATGGCCAACGTAATCGCTAAACACTAGTTTTAAGTACTTACAAAACATCACCTGGAGTATTGTATCATTGTGTCCAAAACATCAGCCATGAAAAGTTAAAATGACAAAGATCAAGAACTCTCAGGGAGAACAACACTGTATAGGCATCTCTTACACGTTTAAAAAGCTTCTGGTCCCCTCCAACCCCACCCAGCTTGATAGCTTTATATATTATTTAAACAAAATGCGAGACACCGCCTAATGCTGTGTCAGCTTAAAAAATGCACAGGTGCTATTTGTTCACCTTACTTTTTTATCATAGGAGGCTTCAAGGTTTAAAGCAAAATACCCAAAGACACCTCTTGTAGACAGGGGATAAGTCACAAGCTTATATTGAGGACTTTGGAAGCGAAGCATAAGATTAAATCAACAGAAGTTTAAACAGACTTGTGACAACATAAGAGTGTGCCTAATGTGCATGAGGAGACATTATTTCAATAGGACTTTGAATACAAGCAGGCTTGAGGCAAAAGCTTTGCATTATCATAGTTGATTATATAAATTTGATATAAAATATGACTTACAAGAGCCATTTTTTCAATTACCATTAAATGTATTTATTCAGAAACATATATATGGTATTTGGGACATTTGTAGTGAGTGGGGATCAATGCTGTATTCAGAAGTCATGATATAGTGATGAATAATTGAAGTCCCATCAGTCAGGTTATTCTGTTCTCTCCGGATCCCAGTATAATAGCAGTGAAGCCGCCGTCCTATAATGAAGACCCCGATAGCCAGACATGCAATGCGGTGCTTCAATTTGTATACAGCTGATGCTACACCATAGACTTTTATTCATTTGGATTCATAACTCTTCCAGTTAAGAAGAGATTGATGTTTTTCAATTTATGATGATCACTGGGAAAGAACATGCAAGGCATAGTATTAATATTAACATCAGTGGGCACCTCTTTGCTTTACTCATCCACAGTCACCATGGCCTTGTGCACAACCTGTACAGACAAAATATAAGACATACTTAACCTCTTCTCGCTGCAGCCAGTTCTGACCTCTAAAACAGAGTCCCATTTTCCACATCTGACGTGTCACTTTATATGGGAATAACTTTTTAATGGTTTGACCCATCCCTGTGATTCAGATATTTTTTCTTGTGATTCACTGTGCTTTAAAAAAGAAAGTAAGAAATCTTGGTTCATATGGCCCTTGTTTATTGGTTAAAAATATCAGAATGTTGTGAGAATTTGAAAAAAGCCCAAATATAAGAAGAAAGATAGTAATTCCACAGAAAATAGTTTATAACTAGCATCTATCATAGTTCTAGTGTAGCTAGGGCATCATTTTTTAATGTCTTTTTATTTTGATGACATTAGGGGGGCTTAGAAATTTCGAAGCTATTTGTCAAAATTTTTGAAAACAATTTGAAACACAGATTTTTTTTAGGGAATAGTTCAGTTTTGAAACCGATAATAGAGGACAAATGTTATAAAGAAGCCTCATAAAGATTCCCCACATAGAAACCAATGTGATAGATTGTGAGGGACCCAAAAGGAGGTTACTATATGGACGGGAGACATACTAGTCCATACTGACAGGTCACATGCCGATGGCATCCAAACACTGCCTGTCCTCTCATCAATAGTGATGTCATTTTGGCAGGCAGTGATGACATCGTCATGGAGGATTGTTGGAGGAGCAAACAGACGGGCGGTGCAGGATCAGTGATGTAAGTAAAGTGAAAAGTATCTGTCATGAGGTCTCTATTAGTCTACTACACCCTGTGACTACAACCCCCAATGGGCTGTGTATCCAGGATATCCCTCTTGGCTGATTGGTAGAAAAGGAATGTTGGGTCCTACCACTGTCATTTAGTGAGACCAGTCAACACAACCATGGAGATTCACCTTAGCTCTGTTTAATGATTAGAGAATCTTCTATTATCTCCTTGGGATGAGCAGCAACCAGTTGTGAGAAGATCTTCCCTGGAAATTTGTTGAGAGAAGACGCTATTTGTTTGTCGCACTCAGATTGCTGCCTGTCATTGTTGGCTGTTGACTGACGGAAGACCCTAGCACAGAGCAGAGCTTGGCTCGAAAGCACCAACAGGGAGAACTTCATTTTTCTACAATAGAAAGTCAAATAAAAATGACAATTTTGGTGTTCGTTGACGAGTATGACTTTACAGCTAATTATTTTATTTCTTTAATGCATCTACAATAAAAAGTAAACAATTTACAAATTTTAGTCCTAAATCCTAAAAATATAATAATAATAATAGTAATAATCCTGTGTAGATTCTGCAGATCTGTGAGGTTTCTGTGTTTTCTTTCTAGTTGGATAATAGATTCACTCGCTCCTCCAGTAGCAGAGAAGGCAGAGGGAGTAGTGTATCACATTACTGCGGTATCAGACTACACAGGGGTGATTGTAGTCTGTAGCTACGGAAGCACATAGCTCTTCAAAGAAGCTACTAAAAAGGTAGGGTTAGTCTAAATCAAGACCATTTTTTTTATAATTCAGAGGCTTTGGGAAGTCACAGTTTGTAGATTTAAACATATTGCATTTTGTTGATTGATTAGATTATAAATGTATGGTCATCTCCCATTGGAAATCATAGTTTAGTTTCTTAGGGAATCTTCTCTTTGTACCTCCATTTTTCAATGACAATGTCATGTGCAGTGGCTTCTGGTTGTGCACAGAATGAATGGATGAATAAAATGAATCATGAAATGATCATTGAGATGATAGTGTGCTGAGTGTCTCCCAACTGATAGTGGAGGCTCCTGACTTATAGTGGAGGCTCCCAGATGATAGTGGAGGCTTCTAGCTAATAAGGGAGGCTGCTATATTATAATGGAGGCTTCTAGCTGATACAGGTCATTCCTAACAGATAATGGAGGCTCCCAGCTGATAGTAGAGGCTCCTTGCTGACACTGGGGGTTACTGGCTTATAGAGGATGATCCTGGCTGATAGTGAAGACCTCAGGCTGATACAGAAGGCTCCTGGCTGTTAGTGGATTCTCCTGGCTGATAGTGGAGACTTCTGGCTGATACTGGAGGCTCCCAGATGATAGTAGAGGTTCCTGGCTGATAGTGGAGGCTCCAGGCTGATAGTGGAGACTCCTGGCTGATAGTAGAGGATCCTGGCTGATAGTGGAGGCTCCAGGCTGATAGTGGAGACTCCTGGCTGATAGTGTTCTGCACCGGGGACAACACATTGAACACGTCCAATAGCTGCTGTTGTTGTTGCAACTTTCTGGGTTAATAACTTTTGAACCTCAAGTGATTTGAACAGCTTATTATTAAATATATGCTGTGTAAACAAATACTATGTTAAATCCAACAATTTTCTTTAATGCACATTTCTTTCACCAATTAGATCCAAGAAAACAACAATTCTTAGTTTCAATTCACATTATATAGTTTATGAGAAACCTGGAATCCTTATGGTCAGTCATTGAGTCTCGACCCTCAGTTGCAGAGAGACCTTCTCGGGGCCCAGCATCTTTCTAGCATTATAGCTTAAGATTCATCCAGCACTCAGGTTTCAAGATGGCCGGTATGTTCCAGACAAAACCGAATAGATAGGCCCCTTCACCCATTACTTGCTGGGCTATTCAGTCATTTTTAGTGTGATCCTAGTGTCAGTACCTTGTATATGAGCTGTGTCATTAAGGTCAGGACCATGTGACTAAGTTTGTAATCAAAAAATGGAACATGTGTTCAGGGCCGCCAACAGAAATTTCAGGGCCCCATACCGCTGAAGCGTGTGGGCCCCCCACAAACCTCGCCCCCAACAATCCCATCGCCTCGCCCCCAACAAACCCTTCGCCCCACCCCCAGAAAAAAAATACAAGTGCACCATTGGTTGTGGATTTAGTTCTGGTTAAAAAGACCACCCCATGATCACCACTGTCATGCGAACTGATCAAACCAGTATACCAAGACCAATATTGCCAAACAACAACAATATACACAGACCATATAATATCACCACATATCACTACCATAAAGATGTTGAATAATACCATCATACTGTCACTGAAAATAATTCATTACAATAACACCAATATTACTGGCACTCAGTGACCATAAAAGTGGTAATACAAGGTGTACACAGGTGCTCTACACATAGAACAGTTACATTTAGTGACTCACAGTTGACGTCTTGTCTGATGAGATGTTCACGGTCCCTTTTCTTCTGCGTCCGCTCCAGACCTCAGTGATGAATTCTCACGACCCATCCCTGCAGAATTCCCAACACAAATACCTGAGACTCTTCACTTTTTTTATCATCTTCCTACCTGTGCCTGTCCCCCTATGTACAAACTCCCCATCCATACTGCCCCCCTTGGTGCCCTCGTAACTATGTATATAGCCACCCATAGGTAGGTAGGTAGTGGGCCCCCTGTAGATCGGTAGCCGGGTAGTGGGCAGGTAAGGGCCCACCAATAGGTATGTAGGTAGGTAGCCAGGCAGCCAGGGAGGTAGGTGGGTAGCAGGTAGCCAGGGAGCTAGGTGGGTAGCCAGTTGGGTAGCCTGAGAGGTAGCCAGTCAGGTAGCCAGGGACACACTGAGGCTGGGACACACTGAGGCTGGGAGGGAGGCAGGGATACACAGAGGCTAGGACACATTGAGGCTGGAGGAAGGCAGGGACACACGGAGGCAAGGACACACTAAGGCTGGGGGGGAGGCAGGGACACACTGAGGGTGGGGGGGCAGGGACACACTAAGGCTGGGACAAACTGAGGGTGGGGAGGCAGGGACACACTAAGGCTGGGACACACTGAGGCTGAGGGGGAGGCAGGGACACACGGAGGCTAGGACACACTGAGGCTGGGGGGAGGCTGGGACACACTGAGGCTGAGGGGGAGGCAGGGACACACTAAGGCTGGGGCACACAAAGGCTGGGACATGCTGAGGCTGGGACACACTGGGGCTGGGGGCGAGGCTGGGACACACTGAGGCTGGGGGGGCTGGGACACACTGAGGCTGGGACACACTGAGGCTGGGTGGGCTGGGACACACTGAGGCTGGGACACACTGAGGCTGGTGGGGGAGGCTGGGACACACTGAGGCTGGGGGGAGGCAGGGAGACACTCTAAGGCTGGGACACACTGAGGCTGGGGGTGAGGCTGGGACACACTGAGGCTGGGGGAAGCTGGGAGACAGCTGAGGCTGGGAGACACTGAGGCTGGGGGGGAGGCTGGGAGACACTGAGGCTGGGGGGGAGGCTGGGAGACACTGAGGCTGGGAGACACTGAGGCTGTGGGGGAGGCTGGAAGACACAGGCTGGGGGGAGGCTGGGAGACACTGAGGCTGGAGGGGAGGCTGGGAGACACTGAGGCTGGGGGGAGGCTGGGAGACACTGAAGCTGGGGGGGAAGGCTGGGAGACACTGAGGCTGGGGGGGATGGAGAGGAGACACTGAGGCTCGGGGGGGAGGGCTGGGAGACACTGAGGCTAGGGTTGAGGCTGGGACACATGGATATGAGGGGGCCCCCTGAGGTTACAGTGTTGTGAAAGAGAAGGGGAGTGGGTCCGCTGAGAGGGGGCCCGCGCTCCTGGTCATTGCTCAACGATATACAGAAACATAGAACATTTTCCACTTACATCTACTGAGCTGTAACCGGAGCCGCCAGGACCTTCTCTTTGTCCGCTCCGCGCTGTATTCTGACCAATGGCGGGCTGCGGGACAGTTTGAATCCCATAGGTAGGTAGGTAGCTGGGTAGTGGGCAGGTAAGGGGACCCCCCCATAGGGGGGAGGCTGAAGACACAGGCTGGGGGGAAGCTGGGAGACACTGAGGCTGGAGGGGAGGCTGGGACACACTGAGGCTGGGGGAGGCTGGGAGACACTAAGGCTGGGGGGGAGGCAGGAACACAATGAGGCTGGGGGGGAGGCTGGGAGACACTGCGGCTGGGGGGGAGGCTGGAAGACACAGGCTGGGGGAGGCTAGGAGACACTGAGGCTGGAGGGGAGGCTGGGAGACACTGAGGCTGGAGTGGAGGCTGGGAGACACTGAGGCTGGGGGGGAGGCTGAAAGACACAGGCTGGGGGAGGCTGGGAGACACTGAGGCTGGAGGGGAGGCTGGGAGACACTGAGGCTGGAGGAGAGGCTGGGAGACACTGAGGCTGGGGGGGTAAGGCTGCGAGACACTGAGGCTCGGGGGGGGAGGCTGGGAGACACTGCGGCTGCGGGGGGAGGCTGGGAGTGACACATGATTATGACAGGGCCCCTTGAGGTTACAGTATTGGGAGAGAGAAGAGGGGTGGCACTGCTGTGAGGGGGCCCGCGCTCCCGGTCACAGCTCAATGTTACAGAAACATAGAACATTTTTCCACTTACATCTAATGAGCTGTAACCGGAGCCGCCGGGACCTTCTCTATGTCCGCTCCGCACTGTATTCCGATCAATGGCGGGCTGCGGGACAGTTTGAATCAGTGAGGCCCCACCCACGGGGGCGGGGCCTCACTGGTTTAATTAGACGTCCCGGCGGTCCCGCCCACAGACAGAGGAGGGCCCGGCTCCGGTTACAGTTTGCAGTGATGTAAGTAGACGTAGCTGTGACCGGGAGCGCGGGCCCCCTTCCAGCAGCGCTGCCAGCTGCCACCAAGCCCTGTGGTGAACGCATACATTGTCTATAATGTGGAAAAAGGGGACCTGCTTGCAGCGGGCCCCCTTATTTAACCGGGCCCCATACAGGAGTACCGGCTGTACCCCCTGCATGTGTTGGCCACTCCAAACCAGTATAGATATGTCCAACAGTTATCAAAAAAAAATCACTGGAATGTGACATAAAACTTAACTTTTACAGTAGGGTATCTGTCCCTAGTACATCCTATAATACATACTACCTACCAATGTGTATTGATAGGTAATCGTCCTGAAAAGGGCGGTCCCACCTGAAACCTGGGACTATTTAGCCCTGGTAATCCCTAGAACAAGAAATCCAAAAAAAAACAGGCCATGCTGTAACAAAATGTTAAAATATTAGTAAGAATTTCACCCCAAAAAATATATATACAACGCGTCTCCTCCCCAAAGATTAAAGCAGGGAATGTATCAGGGGTATTGAAAATACAGGGTATGTGTATATATATATATATATATATATATATATACATATTATATACTTAATATATATGTGTGTATATATATTATATTATAAATTTAATAATATATATATATTATATAATATATATATATATATATATTTTATAATATATATATATATATATATATATCAAGGGTATGTGTCAAAAAGAACAAAGAACCTGAGTATCCTAAGTACCCTATCTAAAGTAGATGTAGGGATCAGACAGTACTAACCCACTAACTTACAAAATGATATGCATGTCAATGTGCTACTCAGTTTAAGAGGCACTGTAGGGGATAACCAGAGAGGTAAGACACCATGCACAATGATTGTAAACTATGGACAAACTTATCAAACTCTCAAAAGTTTAGACGACTCTACAGGGGTTAACCAAAGGGTTGAGCAACAATCTCCAATGAATATAGGCATAAAAAGTACTAAGCTCCTAGCTTACAAAATCATAAACGTATCAATGAGCTAAACAGTTTAGAAAGTACTGTAGGGGTTAACCAGATTGATAAGACACCATAAACAGTGATTGTAAACAGTAGGGTAACTTATCAATGGTTTAAAAGACCCTGAAGGGGTTAACCAGAAGCTTGAGTAGCATTCAGCAATGTCTACATAGTACAGGCTAACTCACCATTAGGAGCCAGGATCAGGGTTCAAAAGTTATACTCACAAAACAGGACATCTAGTTTACTGCATCTCGAGACAGAGGGAAAGAGCCCAATTCATGACATTCACTTTCCTTGTGTGGAGACGCAGATTGATGCAACTGGCCCTCCGTGAGACCAAGGAGAGAAACTGGTACTTTGTCCTTTAGGGCATTGGGTCAGGCTCTGAGTGAGCATAGCCATTTTGTAGATCTGGATAATCCATAAACTCAGTGTAGTCTTCTGTCTTAGCTCTTGCAGTGTGCTGCTGTTGTATTTTTGTGTGTTTGTTTTTGCATTACATTCAAAGCAGCGTGCACCTGCACATTTATTCCCTATAATGCCATTCTTTCTCAAATGTGCCCGATTTAACTTTTTTTGTGACACTGCTCAAAAATGTATTGATTAGAGATGGGCGAATCGATTCTAACGAAGTGGAATTCGTTTAGAATTTCAGGAAAACTTCGGTTCAAACGAAGTCGAACTTTGGGGTACTTCGGGTGAACGAAGTGTGCTTTTGATTGATAAAATGGCTGCGAGCACATTACGCTACATGGGGCAAAAACACTCTGGGAGGAAGAAGGGCATAGCCTGGGATGACATGGTTTCAAAAGATGAAGCCCCAAACAGAGCCGGGGGGATTTTGTGATGGGCACCCCCTCCTAAAATAAGTCCGGGCGCGACACCGGGAGCTCATACCGCTTCACTGTACTGATCAGGGAAGGGGGTTTCCGCGGTGATTGTTACTGAAGGGAAATGATTTTCATTTAAAACGATTTTTTGGGGGTGTCTCAGCTTGTTCAAAAGACGTTTTTTAATGTTCTATTTCTGATTTTTTGGTTTTTGGATCTGAAGGGCCAAGGGGTGTGCTTTAATGCCGCCCGGGAAAATAAAATTTTTAAAACCTATCTGCTCACAGCTACATTGAAAATCCCAAGGGGGGGTCTAAACCAGTTCCTGTTGTATTCCCAATTTTTAAAAAAACAGCGTTTTTTAATAAAAAATAAACCCCCTTCATTTTTGGCTGCCAATTTTTTTTTGCGCAATTTTCATCCAGGGGTTTAAATTAAAATTTTTTTTTTGGGTGTGGTGACAAAAAAACCGTCTTTTTTACCCCCAAAAAATACAAATTTTTTTTGTAGAAAAATTCAAAAAGCGGGAAAGGGTTAAAATTAAAAAATTTTTTCTTTGTTGTTTAGGGAGAAAAAAAACCCCAATTGTTTAAAACGCTAAAAAAAAAAAGTTTTTCCCGGGTGCTCCCAAATTTTTTTGGCAATTAAAAATCCAGGGGTTAATTAAAACGGTTTTTTTTGTGCTGTGGGGACAAAAAAAGCCGTCTTTTTCCCTCCCAAAAAATCCAAATTTTTTTTTACATAATTTACAAATGAAGGTTTAAATTTCAAATTTTTTTCTTTTTTGTGTAGCGTAAAAACCCCGCAATTGTTTAAAACGCTACAAAACTAGTAGGGTTTTTCCCTGCTCAAAAATTTTTTTGGGGCAATTTTCATCCAGGGGTTTTAATTTTTAAAGTTTTTTGTGCTGGTTTTTTTACTCCCAAAAAAACCGTCTTTTTCCCCCGGGGCCCAAAAAAAACAAAATTTTTCCCGTTTGCAAAAATTCACAAGCCCAAGGTTACTTTCAATTTTTTCCCCTTTTGGGGGGTAAACGTAAAAAACCCCGCAATTGTAAAAACGCTACAAAGCTAGATTTTTCCCGGGTGCCATTTTTTTTGCCAAAATTTAAATCCAAAAAACGTTTTTTTTGTTTCTTTGGGGACAAAAATAGACCGTCTTTTTTATCGCCAAAAAAAAAACCCAAATTTTTCCCGTAGCAAATTCACAAAAAGAAAGTTAAATTTCAAAATTTTTTTTGGGTTTTGAAACGTAGAAAACCCCGCAAAAATTTTTAAAAAAGCTACAAAACTGTAAATTTTTCCGGGGACTCAAATTTTTTTTTGGGGCAATTTTTCATCCAGGGGGTTTAAAAAAAACGTTGTTCTGCTGCTGTTGTGACCTCCCAAGAAACCCCTCTTTTTCCCGCCCAAAAAAAAACAATTTTCCTGTAGCATAATTCACAAGCGAAGGTTACTTACAATTTTTTCTCTGTTGTGTAGCGTAGAAAACACGCAAATTTTAACACGCTACAAAGCTAAATAGTTTCCGGCTGCTCAATTTTTTGCGAAAATTTAAAATCCAGGGGTTAATTTTAAACGTTGTTTTTTTGCTGTGGTGACAAAAAAGGGCCTTTTTTTTCCGCCCAAAAAAAACAATTTTTTTCCTTTTACCCTAATTCACAAGTGAAGGTTTTAATTACAATTTTTTCTTGTTTTGTGTAGCCCTAGAAAAACAAAGCAATTGTAACACGCTACAAAGCTAGTAGTTTTTTTCCTTCCTCAATTCTTTTGCGCAAAATTTTCATCCAGGGGTTTTTAATTAAGCGTTGTGTTTGTGCGTGGGCACAAAAATAAAACCATTTTTTTTTACCGCCAAAAAATAAATTTTTTCCGTTTCCATAATTCCCCAAGCGAAAAGGGTTTAAATTTCAAAATTTTTTTTCTTTTGTGTAGCGTAGAAAACAAAAGCCAAATTTAACACCTTCAAAAGCAAATAGTTTTTTGGCCCGCTCAATTCTTTTGGGGCAATTTACCCTCCAGGGGTTTAAATTTAAACGTTTTTTTCTGCAAATTGGGTTTTCTAAGTTAAAAAAAACTTTGTTTTTCACCCCCACAAAAAAAAATTTTTGTAGCATAATTCCCTAACCGAAGGTTAATTTTAAACCCGTTTTTGCTTTATAATTTTTTAAAAAATACACGAGTTTTTTTAAAGGCACATACAAGCAATTTTTTTTGCCCATTTGGGGGAGCGCAAATTTTTATCCCAAAGGGGTTTCCCCAAACTTTTTAGTGGGGTTTTATTTTTTGGGGTTAAATACAAAGGGGGGTGTATTTATCCTATACAAAATAATTTTTCATCAAACAGTTTTCTGTACATTTTAGAAAAAAAACAGTAAAGTCAAAAAGCGAGGTGGCAGCTCTTCACCTGCGGGGGGGGCAGAGGGACCCAAAAATTCCAGGCCCAAAGTCGCAGAAAAGTAAGGGGGCGTTTTCAGCCAAGGGGGCACTCGGTGAGGCCCAACGCCCCTGTAATCTACCGGCCCTGTTGTTGTTTAGCAACCCCATGGTTTCTTTATTGGTTTACCGGTCATCCCTTTCCTCCCAGATGGGCCCTTTTGACAACCCCAGCCAAGAGTCGGTGGGAACGTCAGACACAAAACCCCTTATTTTGGGATGGCCCGGGGGGGCGGTCAGCGGCCCCCCACCGTCCAAAAAACCCCCTTGGTCCCCCCGGGTTTTTCCCCCTCACCCAAGAGACACAGGGTTTTCGGGGGCTCAGCACCACTATAAAGGAAAGGGGATGAACAATTTAAAGGGGGGGCAGGTCAGGGCCTACTTGGAAGGGAAAGGGGAAAGGGGGGGCCCCAATATCCTCTGGCTTGTTTTTGCAGTAGGGGGGCAAAGTATGGGGGTTTGTTTAAAAGTGGCATGGGGGGTCGTTGTGAGGGGTCACCCTGGGCCCAAACCAAGCCCCGGTGAGGGGACAAAAAGGACAAAGAAACACAAATAGTTTATGATGTACCCGACCGCACTTGGGAGCCGGTGAGGCAAGGGTTTTAATCATCGTAAAGGAAAAAGGGGGGAGTCAGCGGGCGCGTCAGGCACAGCGCAGCCACAAGGGCCCGTGTGGCCGTGAGCCCACGGGATAGCAAAGCAGTGTGAGGTCGGGACCCCAAGGGGCCACGGGGAAAAAAACCCCGTTTCGAAAGGTTTCCAACAAAAGTGGGGCACAGGGGCTCAGCGGGGCCCAGCGGCGGCAGAAGTCACTCAGTGCGGAGCGTTGGCGGTAAAATCCGAAAAACTTGGCTTTGGGGGCATTTTTTTGCTAAGACACCGGAGGGGGCCAAAATAGGGGGTAAAATGTAGAATTTTGTAAGCAAAAGGTGAAGTGTGTCCCAGGGAGCTAACTTTGCCCCCCGGGGCCCCTTTGGCGTAAACACCGCACGTCAAAATCCGGTGGCCGGGGGGAAAAAACCCGTGGTTTCGGGGAGGGTGGGGGGTCCATCTCCCTTGGGCAAACTTTGTCTGGTAAAAGAGTGGTTTTTTCAAACCCAGGTGACAAAGAAGGAGGAGCGGAGCAGCTGGAAGGAGGGGAAAGGATGAGGAAAAAGAGGAAAGATGCCCCCCAAGCACCGTGGCAGTATCCCGGGGAAAAATGGAGGCAGGGACCCCCCCTTTCGGAGCCCTTTTTCAAAGGGCCCCCGCAAATCCCTTAAATTTCCCTTTGGCCCTAGTAAACAGCCAAAATTAGTCAGCACCCCGGCAGGGGGTTTTCTTCGGGCTTTCCACCCTATTGGCCCCCTCCCCAAACCCGGCCCCAAAATGGGACCCTTTTTTCCAACTTTTTGAGAGGGAGGACAAATCAAATACTAAAAGGAAACCCTTTCCGTAATCATTTTGGCCCCGCTGCAAATTTTCGGCATCGTCCCTCCTCTGACTTTTTCTGACCGGGGGGGTTTTCCCCCCAAGCGTCACTTACTATTTTCCCCGCCTGCGGGGAAGGTGGGGGGGTGGGGAGCGCCCCAAGCTCCATCACAGTAACCAAAGTCTGGAGCCCACTGATGACAGTTTCCCTTTCACCCCGCCCTAATGAGGGGGGTAGTGGGCCCCAGAAAAGCGGGATTTGGAGGGGGGTTCCCCTAAACCCAACGGGGTGGCCTTTTGGGGGACGAAACCGGGGGCCACCCCAGTAAGAAGACCGCGGAAATTTTGGGGCAGCCAAACTGGATGTGGGGGCCCCCGCAACTTGCCGAGTTTGCAGTGGAGCACGGGTCCTCCCCGGGCCAAAGTAGTGGGGGCTAGAGCGGGTTTTTCATTTGCGGGGGGGGCCCATCGTTACCCCAAAGGGAAAACCCCGCTTGCCCCACGGGAAAAATTTGAACGGTGCCCTTTTCCCAAGATGAACGGGGCTGGATCGGCCAGGTTTTTCCACAACACCAAATGCCTTAGCGTCAGACAACATCAGCCATGACGCCTCACCCAAACTGTGAGAAATGAGCCCGGGGTTCAAACTACCTGCCCACCACTATTCTATGCCCCCCACCCCCTGATCCACCAACTGCTGACAGTTTCTCCATCTGCCAACAACCATCTTTAAACCCGGGGCTGGTATTGCCACCCCCCCTCCAACTCGTCATTGGCCACTTTCCCGACCTCATCTGCTGCCGTGACCTCCACACAGTGTCATTTCCACTCTGTGGCCTACTCCTGTTTTTTTTTTTCCCCCTCCCCCAAAGTGATGTGCCACTGCTGACCTCATCTGCTTTAGGGGTCGCCGGACCTCCACACTGTTCATTTTTCCACTTCTGCCCCCATCTGCTGCTTGGGTGCTGCTGTGACCACACCTGTGTCATGCCCACTCTCTGGGTACTCCTTTTTTTTGCCACCTCAAATGTCATGGCCACTGTCTACCCATTGCTGCGTGGCCCCGCCCGTGACCTCCCCACTTGTCATTGTCCACTGCTGACCTCATGCTGCTGCTGGGCGCTGCTGTGACCACACACTGTGTCTTGTCCCACTCTGGGCCTACTCCTTTTTTTGCCACCCTCCAAAGTCATTGTGCCACTGCCCGACCTCATGCTGCGCTTCTGACCTAACACTGTGTCATTGTCCACGTCTGACCTCATGCGCTCCGTGGGTGCTGCCCTAAATACACACTGTGTCTTGTCCCCCCTGGCCTACTCCTTTTTTTTTGCCCCCCAGAATGTGATTTGCCACGTCCGACCCCATGCTCTCCTGTGGCTGCTGCCCTGACCACAAACTGGTCATTGTCCCACTCTGTGGCCTACCCTGTTTTTTTGCCACCCCAAATGTTTTTTTCCCCTGCCGACCCCTGCTGCTGCTTTTCGCTGCCGTGACCTCCACACTGTTCTTGTGCCAAGTCTGACCCCATGCTGCTGCGTGGGTGCTGCCGTGACCTACACCTGTTTCATTGTCCCACCTGTGGGCCCACTCCTTTTTTTTTTTTCCACCTCCAGAAGTCATTTTGCCACTTCTTACCTCATGCGCTGCGTGTCCCGCTGCTGTGACCTCACACGTCATTGTGCCACTGTCTGACTTCAGCTGCTGTTGTGGCTGCTGCCGTGACCTAAAACCGGGGCATTTTGCCACGCTGACCTCATCTGTGCTTGGGTGATCCCTTACCACACACTTGGGGATTGTGCCACTTTGACCTCATGCTGCGCTTGGGGCTTCCCTGACCTAACCCCTGGCATTGGCCACCTGGACCTATTCCTATTTTTTGTCACCTCCAAATGTGATTGTGCCATTTTGACCTCATGCGCTGCTGGGCTGCTGCCGTGACCCCCCCTTTTTATTGGCCACGTCTACCCCATGCTGCTGCTGTGGGGCTGCTGGACCTCCACACAGTGTCATTTGTCCCCTCTGTGGCCTACTCCTGTTTTTGCCCCCCTCCAGAATGTGATTTTAACCCCGTCTGACCTCATTTTGCTGCTGTGGCTGCGCCCGTGACCTCCACACTGGCCCCTTTGTGCCACTGTCTACCCCCATTTTTTCTGCTGTGGTGCTGTGTGACCCCCACCAGTGTCATTGTCCCACTTGGCCTACTCCTGTTTTTGCCACCTCCAGAAAGTGATTGTGGCACTGTCTACCTCATTTCTGCTGCTGTGGCTGCTGCGTGACCTCACACTGTGTCATTGTGCCCCTTTCTGACCTCACTGCGCGTCCTGCTGTGACCCACCAAATGTGTCATTGTCCCACTCTGGGCCTCCCTGTTTTTTTTCCACCCCAGAATGGGGGATTTTGGCCACGTCTGACCCATGCCGTTGTGGGGGCTGCCGTACCTCCACACGTGTCATTGGCCCCTGTCCCCGACCCCATTTTGCTGCTGTGGCTGCTGCGTGACCCCACACACGTGTCATTGTCCCCCTCTGTGGCCCACTCCTGTTTTTTTTCCCCCTCCAAAAATTTTATTGTGCCCCTGTCCCCGACCTCACCTGCTGCTGTGGCTGCTGCCGTGACCCCCACACTGTGTAATTGGCCACTGGGCTACCTCATGCTGCTGCTGTGGCGCTGCTGTGACCCCACACAGTGATTGTCCACTCTGTGGGCCCACTCCTGTTTTTTTTTCCACCTCCAGAATGTATTGTCCCCGTCTACCTCATGCTGCTGCTGTGGGTGATGCCCGTGACCTACACACGTGTCATTGGCCACTCTGTGACCCATTTCCCTTTTTTTTTTTCCACCTCCAGAATGTCATTGTTTCCACTTCTGACCCCATCTTTCGTGGCTAGCGCAGTCACCTCCACACTCTGTCACAATGTTGCCACCTGACTCTCACTTTTTTTTTTTTCCACTTTCTCTGGCATACTTTTCAGACATTCCCCCTTTCAGTTTTTTGGTCTTTTTTTCCCTCTTAAGTGCCCCGGGGAATTTTATAGTGAACATTCTAAGAGCCGCGCAGTCATGTGCGTGTCAACTAAAACACAACATTGTTTGAGCCCAAAAAACCAAGCTCCCTCTGATTTTAAGCACACAAAAAACGTTCTACAGCCCCCTGCAGGGCTCGGAAAGCCTGGAAATAGCGTTTTTTTAACGTGATTCGTGTCAAAAATTTGGGGAACGAATTATTTTTTGCGGAAAAATTCGGCGAATGAACGAAACGAATTTCAGGAAATTTCGCCCATCTCTAGTATTGATCCTAGCCTACTATGTGCGGGTCTATGCTTGGCCAAAATTGGCTTATACAGCACATCAAGGTATTAGAGCCCTGGCATCATTTCAAACTGAGCCATCTTCGAGGGACCATTTATGGCATTGGTGTCTTCCTATGTGGCAGAAAGACCTTTGGATCCAACCACACTACAGGGTTGAGGTGTGACTGCTGACTCTGCACCTTTGAAGCTGCTCTTCTGCCTTTTATACAAACCTGGCTTTGTTCCTGTCTAAACATAAGACTGTTTTTCTTTAAGATAAGGGTCTCCGCCCGCAGATTTTCGGCTCTGTGTTTGCTGGTTTTGGGGGGTTTAGGACACAATAAATCTAGGGATTCTTACTATTTGGGGATAATTTTTTGAAACAGTAATTTTTCCCTTTTCACGTCTTGTCCCTTTTTCTCACCAAAGAAATGGAAGAAACTTTTTATGTTGTATATTTATTTCTTTAACTCCTAATTCGTTGGGGTTTTATTTATGACATATTTAATTTTTTAAAAATTTCTATAAAATTTTTTTTTTACCTTGTAAAATATTTAAAAAATCATATTGATTAATTTCAGTTATAGCCTAAACCCGGGGGAAGGGGAACATCCAGCCATGGGACACAAAAAGTTTTTTCCCCCATAGGGGTTTTTCTCCCCCCGAGGGTGGAGGATGACTCTTCATGAGTTAAGGGCTTATTGCCTTCTTTGGAGTTTTGGGCCCGACTTATTTAAAAATGTAATTAAATTAGGGCTTGAATTTTTAAACCCAAATTTCCATCCCCATATAAAAAGCCCCATCTGATTTTACTCGCTACGTAATCAGAATAAATCTTTACCCGTCTTAGGGCAATTTTGGAACCACAATTTTTTTTTTATTGCCAAATGCAGAATAATATGA
>JAODAL010051421.1:0-26685 GCA_025379985.1 Phyllomedusa bahiana
AGTAGGTTTTTTGGGAAAAAAACGGGGGGTAAAAAAATGGTTAAATCAAAAAAGCTCCAGCTGGGAAAACATAGATGTGGAAAAGTGCTCCCTTTTTTAAATTTATGAAAATTGAGTCTTCCTTACAGCTTTGGGCCCGATGTGGGATAAAAAGTGCAGGGTTTTCCCTCACTTTTGCCAAAAAACCCCAAATTTTTTTATCCCCAACGCTTTATGGTGAGGGTTTTGGGGGCTTCTATATAGGTAAAAAAATATACGTCCTCTGTTTTAAAACTATCCCGAGAACATTTTTTATTCCTTGAAAAAAAGAAAGGGTTTCTCCAGTTTATTGCACGATATGCGGGCTTTTTCCCAAAAAATAATTTGATTTTTTTTTTGGGGGTTTTTCCCTATTTCCTTTGCGGGGTTCCCTTTAAAGAGGTTCTTTTCAGGCAAACAACAATAAAGATAACAACACGGGTTTTTTGCAAATTTGAATCTAGAAAGGATTTTACGTACGGGGGGCCCCCCCGGGCCCCTAGGGTTAAATTTATAAAAATGAAACTAAACTCCATTCTTATAAAATTTCGTTTAAAAAAGTCAGTAATTTTGGGAAAAATAAACATTGGGAATGTAACAAATTTTTTTGTTTTTAAAAAGTAATTTAAATGGGGTTTTCCCCCTATTTTGATGTCTTTTATTGAGATTGGGCAGAAAAATCGGGGGGGTTTAAAAAACATGGGAACGCATGCGCCCTGTTGCCTTTGAGGAAGCGTCTGATGACTGAAACGGGCCCTCCAAACCCGATGAAAGTTTTTAAAGCATTGAATAAAAAGTTACGGAAAAAAAAATTCGGTTAGTCAAAACCATTTTTCCCATTTCATCATATTGGGACCCTTTTTATTTAAAAAGGCCCTTTTTACCCCTCCGTTTCCCACATAACCCTGGGGGAACGCTCTGAATGGGCTTTTATGTTTTTACCCTTTTACCCAGTGGCCCAAAAAACCCTTTTTTAAATTGTTTTCTAAATTTTAGGGAAAAATATCTTCCCAAAAAAAGCGTCTGTCAACCCGTCCCTTCAAAAGTGGATAAGGGGTAAATATTGGTGAAAAAACAGAATTTGGGTTTTTTCAATGTAGGGGAGGACCCGTTGAAAGAAAAAGTGGGGTGATTTTTTCGATGGTTGGTGGATAGTGGATGTTTGGGTTTTTTGGAGTTTAATTTTGGGTGGTTGGGGCCCGTAGGGTTAAATTTTGCAGATGGGGTAGTTGGAAAATTTTTTGGGGGAGTATTGCATTTTTTGTGGAGTAGTGGGAAAGGGTTTTTTGGGGAATAGGGGATAATGGAATTTGGTTTTGGGGGTAATGTGGGATAAATTGCGAAATGGGGGTTGGGTTTGGTGGAAAGGTTTTTTTTTTGGGGTCATTGGGATGGGTTTCTAGTATAATTGATAGTTTGGGGAATGGTTGCTTGAAAGGGAGTTTTTTATGGCGCAGATATTTGGGTAGGGTGGATGGGGAGTGGAATTAAGTTTTTATTATTGGCAATGATTGGGGGATTTAAGGAAGGGGTTGGTCAGCGGGTTAAAATATGGGGAAGTTGGTGGGTGGAAAAAATTGATTTTTAGTGGGATTTAGTAGTCTTTTGGTTTTTGAAAATATATTATTTTTCCATTTTGGATTAAAAATAGTTTTATAATATCTTTTTGTGGACAGGGGAGGGTTGGGTGGAATTGGGATTTTGGTGGATAAATTGTATAATTTGGGGGGGGAGTAAAAAATTTTTTGGGGGAGCGTGGTTTTGGATTGGGAGGTGAGTAGTGTGAGGGGGGATTGAGTTTGATATTGATAGACAAAATTGGTGGCGGAGGGGGGCGGGTTGGTGGATAGGAGGGAAAATTGACAGATGATTGATTTAATAGTGGATTGCTGATATAATAGTGGATGGATGGTGAATGAAGTAGTTGATGGTTGGTGGATGGTGGAGTGGATGGTTGGTGGATTAGTGGTAGTTGGGGGTGGAGTATGATGGTTGGGAATGGGGAAGAAAAATTGAAAGGGATGGAGGAAGGGAGGGTTTTAGGGACTAGTGGAAGTTGGGTGTGGAGTAGTTGGGGTTTTGGGGGGAGTAGTGGATGACTGGTAGAGTAATGCATGGTTGGTGGATGGAGGAATGGATGGTTGGGGGGTTTTGGGGATAGTTGCAGGGGTTGGTGAGTAGTGGTGGTTGGGGGAGGAGTAGTTTTTGGTTGGGGATAGTGGATGCCAGGTAGGAAATGATGGTGGTGGATTGAGATGGATGGTTGGTAAAGTAGTGGTTGGTTTGGGAAATTGGTTGGGTAGTATGGATGATTGTTAGATGAATTAGTGAATGGCTGGTGGAGTCGTGGGTGCTTGGTGGAGTGAGAAAGGGGGAGGATCCCCCGAAACGCCGGGGCGCCCGCCTACGCCCCCTTCTAACATGTCTCCTGAGGGCATAGCTTGCTATGCTTGTAGCAAAAATATTTAAAAAATAAATGAATGTTGCCGCCGTGAATGGACTCTAGGTCTACTGAATTGCAAGTATAAAGTGCTATCACTTGAAGTTCCTATATGTTGGAGACTTTTTAATAAATTTTGCATAGAATGTTTCTAAATATCACTGGCTACTTGTGTGATGTGGTTGCTTGGTGGAGTAGCTAATGGTGGGTGGAGAATTTTAGGTTGGGGATTATGTTGGGGTGGTTAGCAGATGTTTGGGGAATAGTGAGGTTTTTGGGTAATGAATGGCTGGTAGAGTAGTGCTTTTTGGGGGGATTGAGGACAAGGTTGATGGAGAAGTGGATCATTAGCATTTGTTTGATGGATAGAGGAGTTGAGTAGTGGATGGAGTAGTTGATATTTGGTAGAGTAGTGAGTGTTTGGTGAATGGGAAAATGGTTTTGGTGGGGTGGAGAGTTGGGTTTGATGGAGTTTTTGGATGGTTAGGGAGTAGTCAAAGGTTTGGGAAAAAGGGAGTGGGTGCTTGGTGGGGAAAACGAAAGGGTTTGGGGGATGGAGGAGTGGTTTGGGGGATTGTAGTGGGGGATTGTTCAAAAGTGGCGGTTGGTGAATGTAGAAGTGAGTGGTTGATGGAGTAGTAGATGACTGGTGAATTTAGTAGCTGGTGATTGGTGGAGGAAAGAGTGAATGGTTGATGGAATAGTGGATGGTTGTTGGATTTAGTTTTTGATCATTGGTGAAGTAGTGGATGGCTTGTGGAGTAGTGGATGGTTGGTGCATGGAGGAGTGGATGGTTGGTGGAGTAGTGGATGACTGGTGGAGTAATGCATGTTCGGTGGTTGGAGGAGTGAATGGTTGGTGGAGTAGTGGATGGTTGGCAGATGATATATGGAGTAATGGATGGTTGGTAAATGAATTAATGGATGGCTGGTGTAGTGGGTGCTTGATGGAGTAGCTAATAGTGGGTGGAGTATTGTATGGTTGGTGGATTGAGTGTTGGATGGTTAGCAGATGTTTGGTGAAGTAGTTGATGGTTTTGGGGGATATTGGAGGTGGGAAGTGGCTAGTTGGTGGATGGAGGAGTAGATGGTTGATGGAGAAGTGGATGTTTGGCATATGTTTGATGGATGAAGGAGTTGAGTATTGGATGGAGCAGATGATAATTGGTGGATATGAGTGGGTTTGGGGAATTAAAAAAGTGGGGTGTTTTGGGGGATGGAGTAGTTGGCGTTTGATGGAGTTATGGATGGTTAGTGGAGTAGTCAATGGTAGGTAAATAGAGGAGTGGATGCTTGGTGGGGAGCGAATGGTTGGTGGATGGAGGAGTGGATGGTTGGTGGATGTAGAAGCTGATGGTTGTTCAAGTAGTGGACGGTTCGTGGATGGTTGCTGGAGTAGTGAATGGTTGATGGAGTAGTAGATGTTTGGTGAATTTAGTATCTGGTGATTGGTGGATGAAGGAGTGAATGGTTGGTGGAATAGTGGATTGTTGTTGGATTTAGCTGTTGATCATTGGTGAAGTAATGGATGGCTTGTGGAGTAGTGGATGGTTGGTGCATGGAGAAGTGGATGGTTCGTGAAATAGTAATGGGTTTGTATTGGCCCCTTTCCAACAAGAGTGAGAAGTCAGCAAGAAGGAGGCGAAGTCATGTTTTGTGCTGAACTCATAGGGGAAAAGCTGATTGGCCCCTTTTGAGTCCTGGAAGGTGTGAAAAGTACCTCTGCAAAGTACATAGAGTTTCTGACTGACCACCTTTTTTTTCATGGAAAAAAAAAGAAATGCCCTCCACAGCATAATTTCCCTTATGCCCAAATAAAATTTAAGTCATTGGGCAATTTAGGGGTTATCGCTAGGGAGTTTTTTATGGGGCTTGTGCCCTTAAAAACGCTACTGCCTGAACCACAACTGCCTCAGGGAAACAATATAGCAACCCCGGGCCCGCCCCCGGGGAAAATAAACCCCCCCGGACATATAGAATCTCCTCGGGCACACATACGTTGAAGGCAGCATGAGCAGGGGGTGAAAGCCTCTGCCCACAAATGCTCTTTTTTTCACACATGAGGTCTTTGACATACCAGAGTATACAGCACAGGCTGTGTGGTATATTGGCATCACACCATTTGTGCCTGGAGTAGAGTAACTATGCAGGTGGTGTGATGATGTCACGCCCCCTGTGTGAGCCACAAGGAAGGTGTTCAACAGGGGAATGCAGAGGGGTGTTATTTTTATTTTATTTTTAATGGGGGCCCTATATACCTACCAACTTACTGGGGGAACCTATAGACCTACCAACCTACTGGGGGATCTATATACCTACCAACCTTCTATGAGGTCCTTTATACCTACCTAGTAGGGGTACCTATAAACTTAATACTACTGGAGGGTCCTATACACCTACAAATCCACTACAGGGATATGTATACCTACCTACATACTGGGAGACCTATATAGCTCCCAACCCACTGAGGGGACCTATATAGCTTCCTAAATACTGGACAGAGCCATATACCTACCAACCAATTGGGGAAGCCTATACACCCGCCAACCTACTGGGGGCCTTATACACCTACCAACCTACTGGGGGCCTTATAAACCTACCAACCTTCTATGGAACCTATATACCTAACTGCTGGTATAAATTATATATCCACCTACCAAAGGGCCCTTTTTACCTACCTACAGAGGGCTCTATATCGTTTTCTAGCTACTGAATATGCCTATATACCTACCTAAACGGGGGCTCTATATACCTATTATATACCTACCTACTGTGAGGGACGATATCAACTATCTACAGAGGGGCCATATATACCTGTCTACCTACTGATGGGGCCTATATACCTAGCTACCTTTCAAGGAAACCTATATACCTAGCTACCAGCTAATGACACATATTTACCTTCCTACCAAGGGGCAATATACCTACCTACTGAGGGGTCCTATATACCTACCTACTGAGGTGACCTTTATACCTATCTACCAAATGTGAAACGATGGGTAACTGCCCATTGGTAACTGTATGATGTTATTTGTAAGATTTTACACTATCAAACATAGAAGAATCTTTTGTAAAAACAAATTTGTCAGTTCTGATTTGCATTGTCCAGTGCAGTCCTGACGTGCTGGAGAGGAACTATGTAGAATACATGGCAATTTAGTGACAGGAACATTTTCTCCATAAAAATACATCCTGCAGTCAACAACGGGGCATGAAAAATGCTGTGTGAACCCAAACCTATTGAGCAAAATGTAACACTGAGGGCCCGTGCCCCAGATGTTTTAGGACCCTAGCAACATCCAAGGCTTTGGGCATAGAAGGAAGAGAAACACCTAGTGGGGCCACCATCCTCCCCAGACCTCAACCCATTGGAGAAGCTTTGGAGGATCCTCAATATCTATGGGGGCGGAAGACCGATCACATCCAAACAGCAGCTCCGGGAGGTGATTCTGACATCAGCAAAGAAATTCAAGCAGAAACTCTCCGAAAAAACCTCCAAAGTTCAATGGATGAGAGAATTGTGAAGGTGGCATCAGAGAAGGCCCCGATGTTCCATGGAATGTGGCCAGTTATGATGTTTCTGATTGAAATGGCTTTTGATCTCAGTAAATGGGACCTCTTAAAGCTGCACATTCCACCAATGACCATTTTCAGTTCTGTCATGGGGGCTGGCGCGGGTGCCGGCGCCAGTTCACTTACCCTTCCACGCCCCTGTGCTGTCTGCTCCTGTCGGTCCCAGCCGCTGCGCGCGGACCCGATGCTTAGGGCGCACGCGCGACGGCTGGTCTGGTTTTAAAGTGCCAGCGCGCCGGTAATTTGTCAATTGCCGGCCGCTGGTCCTATATATGATAACGCCTCCTACCACTTCTGCCTGAATTGTTGGTGTGCGTTTTGTGGTGTTTTGGAGTTTTGGAGTTCCGTATTGATCACCCGTGTACCAGTCCGTTCCGCTACGTTTCCTGACCTTGCCTGTTTGCCGCCTGCCTGTCTCTGACCACGAACCTCTGCCGCCTGCCCTGACCTCCTGCCTGTCCCCGACTACTCTTCTGGATTACGATTCTGTACCATGCAGTACCCCGGCCGCCAACGCAAGCAAGTCACGCCAGGGGTAGCGACCTGGTAGCCTCCCCCGCAGCAAGTCCATCCGCTTTGCGGCGGGCTCTGGTGAAAACCGGGGGCTACTTAGACTCTGCTCCCTGCCGTGGCTTAACTATCATCGCTTGCGGTGGTCCAGCGAATCCACCAATCCCTTACAAGTTCTTTATGACCTATACAATGTTCTGGATCTCAGGTGTGCAGAATAATTTGGAGCCGGACCTTCTGGGTCTTAGAACTGTTCTCATTGGGAAGTTTGTCCAATAAAACTTGATTTCTCCTCGAACCCTCATTGATTTCTACTTTATTCTGTCATTTGCATTGACCATTGAGGTCGGAGAATAATTTCCTCTGATAATAGCTTGGAGTGTGGTGTAGATGCTATTGGTCACGTATTATCGCCTTCGGAACTCAACACTGGTTTTTCCTGAAGTAACAATTAACATTGCTCATACGACCTTTGAGACCTTTCTGCTACTGATTTGAGTCCATCCTTCTGATGTTCAACAAACATTTGTCATTCAGGCATCTGAATGTGACCAGGACCCATGCTGCTCCACCCAACACAAGACTATACAATGGAGCAGGTTCCAGTAGGTGTGACGAGACTGGATGTGCAGAAGCAAGGGACGTGACAGGACTCCATACACCTAAGCCTAATACAATGCCTTTAATTGACAGGGGCAGCTGGTTTTCTACTGACATAATTGACCTAATCTCAATGACAATGGTCATTAGTGATCTATTGCTGCAGGTCATCTCTGGAGTTAAAAACATCCAATCTACATGTCATTGTTTGGAGGACATGGAGCTGATGACACATAGGCCTCATTTATGAAAATGGTCAATGTGCAAGACTTTCTGGGTGACATATATGACTGGGGCTGCCCCAATATTCTGGCGTCCTTTCAGCCCAAAAAATGGCGCAGCCCTGTTCTCTAGATGTATGAGCAGGCGCACTCCAAAATTAGGCGCATTATGAGGCGCCCACGGCACTCTGTGATGCGTCTCAGATGTGTGGGCGTTCTGGGGGCGTCGCACCATAACCATATAATTCTACACATTTATGACTAGAGGATGGGCGCAAAACATTTAGAACAGGCAGACCAAGTTACAAGGGGTTTACCTGAGCCTGAATTGTCGTAATGGAATTACAATGCGCCTGTATGTATGAACTGCAGTAGTAAAGGTCCATAGATACTTGCGAGTTCTACACTATCTTAAAGCTATTTAGAACTGGCCTCTTTGTGCCTCTCTCATACATGTCGCCCTATGTTTAGCCCTTAGCAAACAACCAGAAAAAATACAAACACAAGGCCATATTCACAACTCAGTGGGGATACATTGAACCATTCCCAGTAACAGGCAACAAACCCCCAGTGCTGCCTGGGCGAAACTTTTACAGATGCAGCTCAATAATGGACAGTTGCTCACATACCCATCTACTAGAGGAACTCCCTCCAGTTGTATAGTGGCTTTTCAGCATACTGGTGTGAACTGGTACTTATCAATGTACAGTTTTTTGGGTTTTTTTGCTGTGCACTACCACCCTAGTAGATGGGTGTAAGAGCAATTGTCCATTATTGAGCTGTAAAAGTTTCTCCCAGGCAGCACTGGGGGTTTGTTGCCTCTTACTGGGAATGGTTCAGTGTATCCCCACTGAGTATGGCCATGTGTTTTGTAGGTAAATAGCAACCAATCAGAGCTGAGCTTTTAATTTTCCAGAGCAGTATATGAAATAAAACTTGGCTCTGATTGGTTGCTACGAGCCAGTCAGACACCTAGACAGTTTTCATACCTACGGCCAATAGTGATTTTTGAGGACTCCATACAGGCTCCCTGCATTGTCCTAACATACGGTTCTCACTCACTGACATGATCATAGGAAACCTCAGCGGTTACAGCAACCTCCCCTATTTACTAACATGATGATGAGGGGTAAACCTGTCAGTCTTGGTTTATTCAGATTAAAAAAAAATGAGGATCCAAGGAGGAAAACAAAAATTCTGCTAAATAAAATGCACAAAAATCAACGCAAAATACAGGATAAAATACAACTAAAGAACAAGGAAAACAAAGGACAACGTGGAATAGAAGATAAAATAAACCACAATATAAAATACAACATAAAATACAGATCAACATAAAATGCAGCACAAATACAAAGCAAAAACACGAAATAAAACAGGAAATACAAGATAAAAAACACAACATATAATACAGCACAAATACAAAACAAACAACACAAAATACAACATGAAATATGAGGTAAATAAACTACAATATAAAATGCAACACAAACTACAAAACAATATATTATACGACACAAAGGTAGAGGCATCAGTGTAATGACTGGTACAGGGTAGAGGCATCAGTGTAGTGTACAGGGTAGAGGCATCGGTGTAGAGTACAGGGTAGAGGCATCGTGATGTACGGGTAGAGACATCAGTGTGTGTCAGGGGAGGGGCATCGGGGTAGTGTACGGTAAGGGATCAGAACAGTGTACAGGGTAGGCACGGTTTGGTACGGGTAGAGGCATCGGTGTAGTGTCAGGTTTTGAGGGGATCGTGTAGTTACAGGGTAGAGGCATTTTACAGATAGTATCCAGCTTAGTCATGGATGACTAAGTAAGTTGAGTATCACAAGGCATTATGGGAAAGGAGCTGGGAAGCTCACTGCGCCCTCTATTGGTTGTAACAAATCCTCGATTTACTTCTGATTTACTGAATCTTTGAGAAGCAAAAAGGAATATCAGTCAAGCCAATATCGCTCATCTACATACGCCCGTTTCGGGGTTTTGCCCCTCATAAGTAAGTTGCGATAACAGAAGGGGATAGTGAAGGATTATGTGAGGATGACGATGCAGGATAGGTAGAAACCATATGAGGAAGTCGCTCAATTGAAAAGATGTGTAGTAATCTTGTAAAATGCCTCGTGTAATGTTCAGCCTCATCCATTACAGGTGGGCTTGGCTTATAAGAACTATCTCATGGATATATGGTAACCAGATGACTTCTTAGGGGATCAGCTTTTTTTTTAGTAAGTTTCTACTTGAATTAAAGATATAGGACGACATGTATGAACGTTGGCGACAACTTTGGCTTCAAGACCACTTTTGACTTGTTCTGGCTGTTCTGACAGTTATGCGCCTACTTTTATCATCCCACATTCATAAATGTGTCTAATCCTACGAATGTGGTTGAGCCCCCGGAACACCCCCACATCTTTGGCGCATTACAAAGTGTCAGGGGCCGTCATGGACTACGCCAAAGTTTGGAGTGTCACTGTTCATATACAGTATCTATAGAACAGGGCTATGACAGTTTCTCGGTTCAAAGTACGCCAGAAAACTGGCACAGCCCCGTTCATATGTTTCGCCCATAGTTTTCCAGAAAGTGATTGTATCCATTGTAGTGAAATATAAAGGGTAGAGTCATCAGTGTAGTGACTGGTACAGGGTAGAGACATCAGTGTAGTGACTGGTACAGGGTAGAGGCATCAGTATGTAAGTGACTGTACCCCCGCGCTCCGTGCTGTGGAGCCACCACAGCATACAGGCTCCAGGGGCGCCCCCCACTGGCTCAAAGCCCAGGCCCCCAAACTAGGGTAGATGGCATCAGTGTAGTGATTGGTACAGGGTATAGAGGCCATCAGTGTAGTGATGGTACAGGGTAAGAGGCATCAGTGTAGTGCGGTGCAGTTAGAGGCTCAGTTGTAGTGACTGGAACAGGATAGATGATCGGTGGTTGTGACAGTTGACGGGTACAGGGGTAGAGGCATCAGTGTAGTGATTGGTACAGGTTAGAGGCATCGGTGTAGTGACTGGTACAGGGTAGAGGCATTCAGGTTTGTTGTTGACTGTATAGGGTAGATGCATCGGTGGCAGTTGATGGTACAGGGAGATGATCAGTGTAGTGACTGGTATAGGGTAGAGGCATCGGTTTAGTGAATGGTATAGGGGTAGAGGCATCAGTGTAGTGACTGATACAGGGTAGTTAGCAGGCTATCAGTGTAGTGTTGGTATACAGGGTAGAGGCATCAGTGTAGTGACTGGTACAGGGTAAAGGAGCGGTGCAGTGACTGGTACAAGGTAGAGGCATCAGGGTAGTGACTGGTACAGAGTAGAGGCATTCAGTGTATGTGACTGGTACAGGGTAGAGGCATCAGTGTAGTGGGGACTGGTACAGGGTAGAGGCATTCAGTGTAGTGACTGGTACAGAGTAGAGGCATCAGTGTAGTGACTGGTACAGGGTTAGAGGGGATCAGTGTAGTGACTGATACCAGGTAGAGGCATCAGTGTAGTGACTGGTACAGGGTTTGAGGCATCGGTGTAGTTGACTGTTACAGGGTAGAGGCATCGGTGTTGTGGACTGGTACAGGGTAGAGGTTATCAGTGTAGTGACTGAACAGGGTTAAAGGAATCGTTTTAGTGGAATTGGTTCAGTGTAGAGGATCAGTGTAGTGGACTGGTAAGTGATAGAGGCATCAGTGTAGTGACTGGTACAGGGTAGAGGCATAAGGTAGTGACTGGTACAGGGTAGAGGCAATCGGTCTTTGTAGTGACTGGTACCGGGTAGAGGCATCTCTGGTTTGTTCTCTTTGTAGTGCTGGTACAGGGTTAGAGGCATCGGTGTATGTGACTGGTACAGGGTTGTGGCATCGTGTAGTGACTTGTACAGGGTAGAGGCATCGGTGTGTGGGACTGGTACAGGGTAGAGGCATCGTGTAGGACTGGTACAGGGTAGAGGCATCGTGTAGTGAAATGGTACAGGGATTAGAGGCTCAGTGTAGTGACTAGGTACAGGGTGGTAGAGGGCATCTGTGTAGTGATGGTTACAGGGTATGAGGCATCAGTGCAAAGTGACTGGTACAGGGTTTTAGACGGGCATCGGTGTAGTGGACTGGTACAGGGTAGAGCATCGGATGTCAGTGACTGGACAGGGTAGAGGCATCAGTGTAGTGACGGATACAGGGTTAGATGCTGATCAGTGTAGTGACTGGTACAGGGTAGAGCCTCCAGTGTAGTCACTGGTACAGGGGTAGAGACATCAGTGTAGTGAATGGTACCAGGGTTAGAGGCATCGGTGTTTTTGTGTAGTGACGGGTACAGGGTAGAGGCTATCCCCCCCCCCCCCCCCCCCCCCCAGTGTAGTGACTGGTACAGGGTGAGGGCATCGGTTTTTTAGTGACTGGTTTACAGGGTTAGAGGCATCGGTTTTGTTAGTGACTGGTCCAGTGTAAAGAGACATCAGTGTAGTGAATGGTACAGGGTAGAGGTATCAGTGTAGTGACTGGTACTGGTAGAGCATCGGTGTAGTGACTGGTACAGGGTAGAGGCATCGTGTAGTGACTGGTAGGGTTTTAAGGGTATCAGTGTAGTGACTGGACTGGTACCATGGTAGAGGCTCATCGGTGTAGTGACTGGTAACAGGGTTGACGGCATCGGGTGTAGTGACTGGTACGGGTAGAGGGCATCAGTGTAGATGGGGACTGGTAAAGGATAGAGGACATCGGTGTAGTGACTGGTACAGGGTAGAGGCTCAGTGTAGTGACTGGTACAGGGTAGAGGCATCGGTGTAGTGACTGGTACATGGTATAGGCATCAGTGTAGTGACTGGTACAGGGTTTTTAGAGCATCGGTGGTGTAGTGACTGGTAACAGGGTAGAAGGCATAGGTGTGGTGTCTGGTAAGGGTAGAGCATCAGTGTAGTGACTGGTACATGGTAGAGGCATCAGTGTAGAGAGCTGTACAGGGTCGAGCATACGGTGTAGTGACTGGTACAGGGTGAGGCATCAGTGTAGTGACTGGTTACAGGGTTAGAGGCAATCAGTGTAGTGACTGGTACACGGGTCGAATGCATCGGTTTGTGTGACTGATACAGGGTAGATAGAGGCTATCAGTGTACTAAGTGACTGGTACAGGGTTAGAAGCATCGGTTTGTTAGTGACTGGTACAGGGTAGAGGCATCGGTGTAGTGACTGGTACAGGGTAGAAGGCATCCAGTTTAGTGACTGTGTACAGGGTAACTAGAGCTCGTTGTAGTGACTGGTAAAAGGGTCAGAGGGCATAAGTGTGTGACTGGTACAGGATAGAGGCCATCAGAGCAGTTGACTTGGTACAGGGTAGAGGCATCGGTGTTGTAGTGACTGGTACTGGGTAAGAGAGGCTCTCGGTGTAGTGACTGAGTACAGGGTAGGGTGAGGCCTCGGTGTAGTGTTGGGTACAGGGTAGAGGCATCAGTGTAGTGACTGGTACATGGTTAGAGGCATCGGTGTAGTGATGGTTCAGGGTAAGAGGCATCGGTGTAGTGATGGTTACAGGGTAGGAGGCATCGGTGTAGTGACTGGTACAGGGTAGAGGCATCAGTGTGTGTAGTGAACTGGTACAGGGTTAGAGGCATCAGTGTAGTGACTGGTAAACAGGGTTGAGCATCCAGTGTAGTGACTGGTTACAGGGTAGAGGCATCGGTGTAGTGACTGGTAAAGGGTAGAGTAGAGGCATCGGTTATGTAGTGACTGGTACAGGGTGAGAGGCATCAGTGTAGTGACTGGTTACAGCGGTTGTAGGGCATCGTGTAGTGCACTGGTACAGTGTAGGAGGCATCGGTTGTAGTGAATGGTTACAGGGTAGAGGCATTGGTGTTGTGACGGTACGCGGTAGAGGCATCAGTGTAGAGTTACAGGGTTTGAGAGCAATCGGTTGTAGTGATGGTACAGGGTAGAGGGCATGGTTTGTAGTGACTGGTAACAGGGTATAGAGGCATCGGTGTAGAGTAAGGGTAGATGATGGCAATTCAGTGTAGTGGACTGGTACAGGGTTAAGAGCATCGGTGTAGTGACTGGTACAGGGTAGAGACATCAGTGTAGTGTCTTGTTCAGGGTAGAGTGGCATCGGATGTAGATGATGGTATAGGTAGAGACATCAGTGTAGTTGACTGGTACAGGGTAGCGGGCATCAGTGTAGTGACTGGTACAGGGTAGAGGCATCTGGTGTAGTGACTGCAGGTACAGGGTAGAGGCATCGGTGTAGTGACAGGTACAGGGTAGAGGCATCGGTGTAGTGATGGGACAGAGTAGAGCATCAGTGTAGTGTACAGGGTTTAGATGCATCGGTGTAGTGACTGGTACAGGGTTAGAGGCATCAGTTAGTGACCAGTACAGGGTAGAGGCCATCGGTTCTGTAGTGAACTGGTACAGGTAGAGGCAATCAGTGTAGTGACTGGTACAGTGGTAGAGGCATACGTGTAAGGGACTGGTACAGGGTAGAGGCATCAGTGAGTGACTGGTACAGGTTAGTGGGCATCAGTGTAGTGACTAGTACAGGTACGAGGCATCAGTGTAGTGGACTGGTATAGGGTGTAGAGGCATCATTGTAGTGACTGTTACAGTTTAGAGGACATTGGTGTAGTGATGGTACAGGGTAGAGGATCGGTTGTAGAGTACAGGGTAGAGGATAGTGTAGTGGATGGTACAGGGTAGAGGCATCGGTGTAGTGTACAGAGTAGAGGCATGATCAGTGTAGTGACTGGTACAGGATAGACGGCATCGGAGTAAGTGGACTGGTACAGGGTAGAGGCCATCAGTGTAGTGACTGACACTGGTAAGGGTAGAGACATCGTTTTAGAGCCATCAGTGTAGTGTCTGGTACAGGGTAGAGGGCATCGGTGTAGTGACTGGTACAGGGTAGTGCATCAGTGTCGTGTCTGGTTCAGGGTAGGGGCATCTTCAGTGTAGTGACTGTACAGAGGTAGAGGCGATCAGTGTAGTGACTGGTACAGGTAGAGGCATCGGTGTAGTGGACTGGGTTCAGGGTAGAGGCACGGTGTGTGTAGTGACTAGTCAGGGTTGAGGCATCAGTGTAGTGACTGGTAAGGGGTAGAGGATCAGTGTAGTGACTGGTTAAAGGGTTAGAGGCATCGGTAGAGTGATGGTACAGGATAGAGGCATTAGCTTGTAGTGACTGGTACAGGGTTAGAGGCATCGTGTAAGTGATGGTACAGGGCGAGAGTAGAGGATGAGGTGTAGTGACTAGTACAGGGTAGAGGCATCAGTGTAGTGATTGGTACAGGGTAGAGGCATCGGTGTAGTGACTGGTACAGGGTAGAGGCATCAGTGTAGTGACTGGTACAGGGTAGAGGCATCAGTGTAGTGACTGGTACAGGTCGAGGTTCAGTGTAGTGGATGGTACAGGGTAGAGACACATCAGTGTAGTGGGACTGGTTTTCAGGGTGCAGACATCAGTGTAGTGACTGGTACAGGGTAGAGGCATCAGGTGTAGTGACTGGGTTTTTATTTTTGTTTACAGGGTAGAGGCCATCGGTGTAGTGTGTCTGGTACAGGGTAGAGGCATCAGTGTAGTGACTGGTTACAGGGTAGAGGCATCGGTTTGTAGTGACTGGGTACAGGGTGGAGGCATCAGTGTAGTGACTGGTACAGGGTGGAGGCATCAGTGTAGTGACTGGTACAGGGTAGAGGCGTCAGTTGTAGTGAATGGTACAGAGGTAGAGGGCATCAGTGTAGTGACAGGTGCAGGGTTTAGAAGGCATCGGGTATAGTGTCTGGTACAGGGTAGAGGCCATCGGTATAGTGACTGGTACAGGGTTAGAGGTTTAGTGTACTGACTGGTACAGGGTAGAGGCATCAGTGTAGTGAATAGGGTAGAGGAATCGTGTAGTGGGATGGTAAGGATAGAGCATCAGTGTAGTGACTGGTACAGTGGTAGAGGCATCGATGTAGTGGGGACTGGTACAGGGTAGAGGCATCAGTGTAGTGACTGGTACAGGGTGAGGCATCAGTGTATGTGATTGTACAGGGTAGAGACATCAGTGTAGTGGACTTGGTACAGGGGAGAGGAATTCAGTTGTTAGTGACTGTTCAGGAGTTAGAGGCATCAGCTGTGTAGTGGACTGGTACCAGTATAGAGGCATCTGTGTAGTGACTGTTACTGGGTAGAGGCATCGGTTGTAGTTGTAGTGACTGGTAAAGGGTAGAGGCATCGGTTGTTGTGTAGTGACTGGTTTACAGGGGTTAGAGGCATCAGTGTATGGGATGGTACACGGGTAGAGGCATCAGTTGTATGTGACTGTACAGGGTAGAGGCATCCGTGTAGTGGACAGGGTAGAGGCATCAGTGTAGTACTGGGTACAGGGTAGAGGCATTCAGTGTAGTGCTGGTAACAGGGTATGAGGAATCAGTTGTTAGTGACTGGGTACAGGTAGGAGGCATCGTTGTAGTGACGGGTACAGGGTAGAGCGCATCAGTGTAGTGACTGGTACAGGGTATAGAGGCATCAGTGTAGTGACTGGTACAGGGTAGAAGCATCGGTGTAGTGTACAGGGTAGAGGCATCGATTGTAAGTGACTGGTACAGGGTTAGTAGAGGCATCAGTGTAGTGACTGTTAACAGGGTAGAGGATCGGTTGTTGTAGTGACTGGTACAGGGTAGAGGCATCAGTGTAGGTGACTGGTACAGGGTAGAGGCATCAGTGTTAGTGACTCGGTACAGGGTAGAGGTATCGGTGTAGTGACTGGTACAGGGTTAGAGCATCAGTGTAGTGACTGGTACATGGTAGAGGACTCGGTGAGTGACTGGTACGGGCTTAGAGCATCAGTGTAAGTGCCTAGGTACAGGGTGGAGGCATCGGTGTAGTGGACTGGTACAAGGTAGAGGCATCGGTGTAGTGACTGGTACAGATAGAGGCATTGGTGTAGTGGACTGGTACAGGCGTAGAGGCATCAGTGTAGTGACTGTAACAGGGTAGAGGCATCGGGTGTAGTGGGACTGGTAAGGTAGAAGACATCAGTTGTAGTCGATGTAGTGACTGGTACCAGGGTAGAGGCATTCGGTGTTAGTGATGGTTCAGGGTAGAGGCATCGGTGTAGTGGAATGGTACAGGGAAGAGACATCAGTGTAGTGACTGGTACAGGGTTAGAGGCATTCGTAGTAGTGACTGTACAGAGTAGTGACATCAGTGTAGTGACTGGTACAGGGTAGAGACATCAGTGTAATGACTTGGTACAGGGTAGAGGCATCAGTGTAGGGACGGTTTACGGGTAGAGGCATACAGTGTAGTGACTGGTACAGGGTAGAGGGGACATCAGTGTAATGACTGGTACAGGGGTAGAGCATACCGTGTAGTGACTGGTACAGGGTAGAGGCATCGGTGTAGTGAATGGTACAGGGTTGAGGTATCAGTGTAGTGACTAGGTACATGGTAGAGGCATCGGTTTTTTGAGTGACTGGCTACAGGGGTTGAGAGGCATCGGTGTAGTGAATGGTACAGTGTAGATGGTATCAGTGAGTGACTGATAGAGGATAGAGACAACGGTGTGTAGTGACTGGTAAGGGTAGAGGCATCGGTATAGTGACTGGTACATGGGTAGGAGGCCATCGGTGTAGTGATGGTACAGGGTTAGAGGCATCGGAGTAGTGCCTGGGTACAGTGTAGAGAACTGCATCAGTTGTAGTGGACTGGTACAGGGTAGAGGATCATGTGTAGTGAGCCTACTGGTACAGGGGTAGAGGCATCGGTGTAGTGACTGGGTACAGGTTTTAGAGGCATCAGTGTAGTAGATGACTGGTACAGGGTTAGAGGCATCAGTGTAGTGACTGGTCAGGGTAGAGCATCGGAGTAGTGACTGTACAGGGTAGAGGCTTCGGTAGTGACTGGTACAGGGTTAGAGGCATCGGGTTGTAGTGACTGGTACAGGGTAGAGTCATCGTGTAGTGGACTGGTACAGGGTAGTGGATCAGTGTAGTACTGGTACAGGGTAGAGGCATCAAGTGTGTGTAGTGCCTGGTACAGGGTAGAGTGTGTGTCATAGTGTAGTGACTGGTTACAGGGTTTAGAGGCAATCGGTGTAGTGAGATCGGTTACAGGGTAGACGGCATCGGTTGAAGTGACTGGTACAGGGGTAGAGGCATCGGGTCGTAGTGACTGGTACAGGGTAGAGGCATCAGAGGTGTGGACTAGTACAGGGTAGAGGCATCAGTTGTAGTGTCTGGTTCAGGGTAGAGTCATCAGTGTAGTGTCTGGTAAAGAGTAGAAGGCATCGGTGTAGTGACTGGTACGGGTAGAGGCATCAGTTAGTGACTGGTACAGGGGTGGTAGAGGTATCGTGTAGTGACATGGTCATGGTAGAGGCATCGGTGTAGTGACTGGTACAGGGTAGAGGATCGGTGTAGTGACAGGTACAGGGTAGAGGTTCAGTGTAGTGACTGCGTAAGGGTAGAGGCATCAGTGTTAGTGACTGGTACAGGGTAGAGGCATCAGTGTAGTGATCTGTACAGTGTAGAGGCAATCAGTGTGTGACTGGTACCAGGATAGAGACAGTCGGTGTAGTGACTGGTTCAGGGTAGAGGCATCGGTTGTAGTGGTACAGGGTAGAGGCAATCAGTGTAGTGACTGGTACAGGATTAGAGGCCATCGGTGTAGTGGACTGGCTTACAGGGTAGAGGCATCAGTGTAGTGACTGGTTACTGGGTAGAGGCATCAGTGTAGTGACTGGTACAGGCGTAGAGGCATAGGGTGTTGTAGTGACTGGTACGGGTAGATGCATCAGTGTAGTGACTGGTACAGGGGTAGAGCGCATCGGTGTAGTGACTGTACAGGGAAGAGACATCAGTGTAGTGACTGTACAGGGTAGGAGGCATCAGTGTAGTGATTGGACAGGGTAGAGGCATCAGTGTAGTGAACTGGTACAAGGGTAGAGGCATCTATTGTAGTGACTGGTACATGGCAGAGGCATCAGTGTAGTGACTGGTACAGGGTAGAGGCATCGGTGTAGTGACTGGTACAGCTAGAGGCATCAGTGTAGTGACTGGTTACAGGGTTAGAAGCATCGGTGTAGTGACTGGTACAGTGTAGAGGCATCGGTTGTAGTGACTTGGTACAGGATAGAGGCATCAGTGCAGTGACTGGTACAGGGTAGTAGAGCATCGGTGTAGTGATGGTAAGGGTGAGGCATTGGTATAGGTGACTGGTACAGGATAGAGGGCATCAGTTGGCAGTGATGGTACGGGTTAGAGGCATCAGTGTAGTGACCTGGTACAGGTTAGAGGCATTAGTGTAGTGACTGGTACAGGGTAGAAGCATAAGTGTATGTGACAGGTACAGGGTAGAGGTATCAGTGTAGTGTTCTGGTACAGGGTAGGAGCATCGGTGGGTATGTAGTGAATTGTACAGGGTAAGGGCATCAGTGCAGTGGACTGGGTAAAGGGTAGAGGAGACATCAGTGTAGTGACTGGTACAGGGTAGAGGTATCAGTGTAGTGGACTTGGTACAGGGTAGAGGCAATCGGTATGTTGTAGTGACTGTACAGGGTAGAGCATCGGTGTAGTGTACAGTGTAGAGGCATCAGTGTAGTCACTGTTACATGGTAGAGGCATCGGTGTGTAGTGACTGGTACAGGGTAGAGGTAATCAGGGTAGTGACTGGTTACATGGTAGAGGCATTCGGTTGTAGTGAACTGGTACAGGGTAGAGGCATTCAGTGTTAGTGACTGGTTACAGGGTCGACGAATCGCATCGGTGTAGTGACTGGTACAGGGTAGAGTGCATTCGGTGTCTAGTTGTAGTTACTTGTACAGGTAGAGGCATCAGTGTAGTGACTGGAACAGGGTTTAGAAGAAGCATCGGTCTGTAGTGAATGGTACAGGGTAAAGGCATCGGTTTAGTGACTGGTACAGGTAGAGAGCATACAGATGTAGTGACGGTATCGCGGGTAGAGGCTTCTAGTGTAGTTGTTCTGGTACAGGGTAGAGGCATCGGTTGTTTTGTGAGTGGGACTGGTACCAGGAGTAGAGGCATAGTGTCAGTGACTGGTACAGGGTAGAGGCATCAGTGTTAGTGATGGTACAGGGTAGAGGCATCAGGTGTAGTGACTGGTACCAGGGTAGAGGCATCGGTTTGTAGTGACTGGTACATGGTTGTGAGGCATCGGTTGTAGTGAACTCGGTACAGGGTAGAGAGGCATCGGTGTAGTGACTGGTACAGGGTAGAAGCATCAGTGTAGTGGACGGTACGGTAGAGGCTCAGTGTAGTGAATGGTACTGGGTAGAGGCATCAGGGTAGGTGATGGTACGGGTAGAGACATCGTGGTAGTGGGACTGGTACAGGTAGAGGCATCAGTGTGTGACTGGTACCAGGGTAGAGGCACATCAGTTGTAGTGATGGTACAGGGTAGAGGCATCGGGTGTAGTGACTGGTACAGGGTAGAGGCATCAGTGTAAGTGGACTGGTACAGGGTTAGAGGATCAGTGTAGTGACTGGTTACGGATAGAAGACATCGGTTGTGTGACTGGTACAGGGTAGAGGCATCGGTGTAGTGACTGGTTCAGGGTAGAGGAATCGGGTTGTAGTGACTGGTACAGGGTTAGAGGCATAGTGTAGTGATGGTTACAGGGTAGAGCATCGGGTTTTGTTATGTAGTGATGGTACAGGGTAGAGGAATTGGTATAGTGACTTTTTGGTACGGATAGAGGCATCAGTGCATTGACTGGTAACAGGGTAGAGGCATCAGTGTGTAGTGACTGGTACAGGGTAGAGCATCGGTGTAGTGGTCTGGTACAGGGTAGAGGCATCAGTGTAGTGACTGGTACAGGGTAGAGGCATCGGTGTAGTGACTGGTACAGGGTAGAGGCATCAGTGTAGGGACTGGTACAGGGTAGAGGCATCAGTGTAGTGACTGGTACAGAGTAGAGGCATCAGTGTAGTGACTGGTACAGGGTAGAGGCATCAGTGTAGTGACTGGTACAGGGTAGAGGCCAATCGGTTTGTAGTGACTGGTACAGGGTTAGAGGCATCAGGTAGTGACTGGTAACAGGGTAGAGGCACATCCAGTGTAGAGTACAGGGTAGAGGCATCGGTTTTGTGTAGTGACTGGTACAGGGTTAGAGGCATTGGTGTAGTGACTGGATAAAGGGGTAGAGGCATCGGTTTGTAGAGTTAAAGGTAGTGGCATCGGTGTTAGTGACGGTCACAGGGTTAGAGACATAGTGTAGTGACTGGTACAGGGGTAGAGGCGCGATCAGTTGTAGTGACTGGTACAGGGTAGAGGCATCGGCTGTAGTGACTGGTACAGGGTTTGTAGAGGCATCGGTGTTGTAGTGACTGGTACAGAGTAGAGGCATCAGTGTTAGTGCTGGTACAGGGTAGGAGGCATCAGTGTTAGTGACTGGTACAGGGTAGAGGCATCAGTGTAGAGACTGGTACAGGGTAGAGGCATCAGTGGAGTGGATGGTACAGGGTAGAGACTCAGTGCAGTGACTGCCGTACAGGGGTAGAGCATCAGTTGTTAGTGACTGGTACAGGGTAGAGTAGGTGGCATCGTGTGTGAATGGTACAAGGGGTAGAGCATCCGTGGGTGTAGTGACTGGTACAGGGGTAGAGGCATTGGTTGTAGTGATGTAAAGGGTAGAGGCATTGGGGTAGTGACTGTACAGGGTCGATGCATCGGTGTAGTGACTGGTACAGGGTAGATAGGCATCGGTGTTATTGACTGGTACAGGGTTAGAGGCATCGTGTAGTGATGGTACAGGGTAGAAGCATCGGTTGTTAGTGAACTGGTACAGGGTAGAGGATCGGTGTAGTGACTGGTACAGGGTAGAGCATCAGTGTAGTGACTGGTACAGGGATAGAGGCATCAGTGTAGTGACTGGTACAGGATATGAGGCATCCAGTGCAGTGACTGGTTACAGGGTAGAGGCTCGGTGTAGTGACTGAGTACAGGGTAGAGGCATCAGTGTAGTGATGGTACGGTAGACGCAGTCGTGTGTGGACCTGGCTACTGGTAGAGGCATTGGTATAGTGACTGGTACAGGATAGAGGCATCAGTGCATTGACTGGTACAGGGTAGAGGCATCAGTGTAGTGACTGGTACAGGGTAGAGGCATCGGTGTAGTGACTGGTACAGGGTAGAGGCATCAGTGTAGTGACTGGTACAGGGTAGAGGACATCGGTGTAGTTGGTCTAGGTACAGGGGGTAGAGGCATCAGTTAGTGACTGGTACAGGGTTAGAGCATCGTGTAGTGACTGGTACAGGGTGTAGAGGCATCAGTGTAGTGACTGGTACGAGTAGAGGCATCAGTGTAGTGATGGTATAGGGTAGAGGCATCAGTGTAGTGACTGGTTACAGGTCAGAGGCATCGGTGTTTGTAGTGATGGTACAGGGTAGAGCATTGGTGGTAGTGACTGAGTACAGGGTAGAGGATTGGTGTAGGACTGGTACGGGTAGATGCATCGGTGTAGTGACTGTTACAGGGTAGAGCATCGTGTAGGACTGGTACAGGGTAGTAGAGGCATCGGTGTAGTGTTCTGGTACAGGGTAGAGGCATCAGTGTAGCTTGTAGAGTACAGGGTAGAGGCATCGGTGTAGTGACTGGTACAGGGTAGAGGCATTGGTGTAGTGACTGTTGCAGGGTAGAGTAGATGGCATCGGTCATCGGTGTAGAGTACAGGGTAGAGGCATCAGTGTAGTGACTGGTACAGGGTAGAGGCACCGGTTGTAGTGACCGGGTATCAGGGTAGAGGACATCGGTGTAGTGACTGGTACAGGGTAGGGGGGAGGCATCAGTTGTAGTGATGGTTACAAGGGTATCTCTAGCAGCCAGTGTAGTGACTGGTACAGGTTAGAAGCATTTGTGTAGTGACTGGTACAGGGTAGAGGCATCGGTTGGTGTGTGAGTGACTGGTACAGAGTAGAGGGCATCAGTGTAGTTGAATGGTATAGGGTAGAGGCATCAGTGTAGTGACTGGTACAGGGTAGAGGCACGGGTTGTAGTGAACCTGGTTACAGGGTAGAGGCATTGGTGTAGTGACTGGTACAGGGTAGAGGCAACGGTGTAGAGTACAGGGTATAGAGGCATGGGTGAAGTGAAGGGTCACGGGGTTAGAGGCATCAGTGTAGTGACTGGTACAGGGTAGCGGCATCAGTGTAGTGACTGGTCAGGGTAGAGGCATCGGTGTACGTGATGGTACAGGGTAGAGACATCAGTGTAGTGTATACAGGGTAGAGGGCCATCAGTGTAGTGGTACAGGGTAGAGGGATCAGTGTAGTGACTGGTACAGGGTTAGCAGGCATTCAGTGTAGTGATGTACAGGGTAGAGGCGTCGGCGTAGCTACAGGCACAGGGTAGAGGCATCGGTGTTGTAGTGACTGGTTACAGTGTAGAGACATCAGTGTAGTGACTGTACAGAGGTAGCGGCATCAGTGTAGTGAGCTGGTAAAGGGTAGAGGCATCAGTGTAGTGACTAGGTTACAGGGTAGAGGGCATGGTTGTAGTGACTGGTACAGTGGTAGAGACCATCAGTGTAGACTGACTGGTTAACAGGGTAGAGGCACGGTGTAGTGATGGTACAGGGTAATGAAGAGGCATCGGTTGTAGTGACTGTACCGGGAGTAGAGCTTCAGTTGTAGTGTACATGGTAGAGGCATCGGTGTAGTGAATGGTACAGGGGGAGGCAACAGTGTAGTGACAGGTACAGGGTATAGAGACATCAGTGTCGTGACTGGTACAGGGTAACTAGAGGCATCAGGTGTTTGTACTGGTACAGGGTAGAGGCATCAGTGTTAGGTGACTGGTACAGGGTAGAGACATCGGTTGTCGTGACTGGTACAGGGGTAGTAGAGGCATCAGTGTAGTGATGGTACACGGTAGAGGCATCAGTGTAGTGACTGGTAAGGGTTAGAGGATCAGTGTAATGATGGTACAGGGTAGAGGCATCAGTGTAGTGACGGGTACAGGGTAGAGGCATCGGTTGTAGTTTTGTAGTGACTGGTACAGGGTAGTAGAGGCATCAGGTGTAGTGAATGGTACAAGGGTAGAGGCATCAGTGTAGTGACTGGTACAGGGTAGAGGCATCAGTTGTAGTGAATGGTACAGGGTAGAGGATCGGTTTGTGTGACTGGTACAGAGAGTAGAGGCATCAGTGTAGTGATGGTACAGGGTAGAGACATCTCAGTGTAGTGACTGGTACAGGGTTGAGGCCATCGGTGTAGTGACTGGTAAAGGGTAGAGGTGTCAGTGTTGTGACTGGTACAGTGGTTTAGAGAGAAATCAGTGTAGTGATGGTACAGGGTTAGAGCATCAAGTGTAGTGGACTGAGTACAGGCATAGAGACATCGGTGTAGTGACTGGTACAGGGTAGAAGCATCGGTGTAGGTCTATCTGCAATATTGAGAAATAAACAAAAAAAAGCAGTATGTCACCCTCTCCAATGTATAAGCAAAAAGAAGGAGCAGGGAATCCCAAAAAAAATTTTTTGGGTTTCCACAATTTAGAAACCAAACTTTGGATTCCCCCACACGGGGCTCATCAATACAAATTAAATGGGGCCAATTTTTCCCCATTATCCTATTTGCCCTTTCCCATAAAACTAGGTAACCATTCTAGGTGGAGGTCATGTGGTCTTCTGGAAAAATGCTGTTTTTGCTCATTTCTATGTTTCCAGTACTTATTTACCAGACTTCATAAACCTACAGTCCGAGCACTTGGCCAACAGATATTTAGGTTTTTTTTTTCCCCCCTTTTCATTTTTTAAAATTTTGTACCCCTTTTTCGGAATAGCTTCTTTTTGAGGAAAATTTTAGAGTTTATGAAATTGTACAATGCTGCTGTCCTGTATATCACATTGCTAATTTACACCTGTGTCTAGTCTGTTGGTTCGGGAGTTTCTGGACAATATTCACCATATTCCAGCACATACTACTTGCAAACCGTGAAATTTATGTCAAACTTCCTTCCGGGGAGGTTCTATTACGTTGCAAAACTCTGGAACACAAGAAGTTATCCTGGATAGTGAGCATAAAAGGAAGAAGATGATACATTTATGTCAAGAGGTAGCGGCATTGTTTGGTCATTATAATCTCGTGCCATTTTTCTGTTACGATAACATCATTTAAAGGGGACTTAAATATTGATACCTAGAAACAATCAACAATCATTGATATAAGGAGCCCGGAACCCCTTCTAGGTTCATTCAGGCACAGGGGCTCGTCTGTATGTTTGGCTGTTACTGAAGCTCAGTCCTGATCACTGGGTTTTTTCCCCCAAAAAACCCCGTCAACCAACTTAAAGGGGTCTTTCATATAAAAGATTAGCTTTTCACCATTAGGAACATAAAAGAAAAATTTTTTCCCAAATACATTACATTTCTTATTTTCTCAGTTGAGGCTAAAAGATTGTTTGCCTATTTCACACAAGTTTCTCGTAGTTACCAACCCGCCCTTGCCTTCTCCCTCTGCTATACTCTGTGAGCAGGGAGTGATGTCATCACAGGTTGTCACACAGGATGGCAGTAGCATGAGACCGGAGTGTGTTGTCTCTAACAAACAAAAGAGATTAATTACTTTTGTTTTTGTCTGAGCTCTGAAACTATCTGCACTATCAGATTGCCTGCACTCAATCAGTGCAATTAGAAGAGCTATGAATACGGCGCGGATACCCTAATCATTGCTATTGAACCACACACAGCCTTTCTAGGAAGAGACACGGGCTCTGAATGTAAAACAGCCTTTTTTAAACCGGGGGAAACGGCCCTGGAGAGACAACCCCCCTTAAAGGTCCCCATTTTACTGTACCTTGCATCTGACGGGTATGGGGGCCACCCCATTAAAAAGGGGTTAAAATTTTCCCGAAGGGTTTTGAGGGATTGAATTACCAGGGGTAAAAACCTTAAAAAACATTTAAATGAAAAGGTTTTTGGCCCCCTTTATGATAACATTTTTATTACACTCAGATAAACTAAACTTGACAGATAACACCCCCATGGGTGTCACGGCACAGAAAGTTAAATCCCTCCAAAACCCCCTTTTTTTAATACCTTTCTTTGTTTTTTAAAAAAACAAAGAGTAACACAAAAAAATTTTGTAATATGGTCAGGCCATAAGTTTCCTTTAAGTGGTTTTTAGGGGCTTTATATACAGGGAAAAGTTAGATAAAAATGAACCGGGTTTTAAAACACATAACACAATTTTGGGGTTTCTTTCCCTAAATCCCCTGAAAATTGTTTTCCCAAAATTACAAACTTAAAAAACCAAAAAGTTTTCCTTTTCCCCCTTTTATAAAAACCCCATCTGCAGGTTTTCTCCCTCGCCCTCGGTTTTTTTTAAAAAAACCCCATCCGCCCGGTTTTCCCCCCCCTTTCCCCCGGGTTTTCCCCCATATAAAAAAGGCCCCCTTTAAACCCCTCTGAAAGGGTTTTTCCCCTCCCCTCTATAAAGCCCCATCTGCAGGTTTCCCTCCCCTCCCCCCTAAAAAAAGCCCCCCCCTTTTTTCCCCCAATGCCCCCTGAGGGGCCCCAAAATTAAAACCCCAAGGTTTTTTTTTCTTTTAACTTTTTTTCCCCAAAAACCCCTGAGGTTTTTCCCCCTTTTTTTAAAAATTAGGCCCCCCCCCATCCCCCTTTCGGTTTTTCCCCCGCCCCTTGCAGGGTTTTCCATCCCCTCATATAAAGCCCCCGGCTATTTTCCAAAAAAACTGAAAGGTTTTTCCCCCATATGTGCCTTTGGGGGTTTTTTTCCCTCCCACTATATATTTGAACCAGGTTTTTTTAAAAACGGGCCCCCCAAAAAGGCCCCCATCTGCAGGCCCCCCCCTTTAAACCCCCGGAGGCCCCCCCAAAAAAATTGGGCCCCTCCCCTTTAAAACCCCTTCAGGTTTTTTTTATCCCCCTTTAATCCCCCCGTTTTATTTTTATTAAACCCCCGATTTTTCCCAAATAAAAAGGTTAAGGTTTTTTTTTAAACCCCATTTTGCAGGTTTTTTTCCTTCCCCTCTATATAAAAGCCCCCACTGGCCCGGTTTTTTTTTCCCCTCTTTTATAAAGCCAAATCGCAGGTTTCTCCTCCCCCCTTCTATATAAACCCCATTTTTGCATTTTTTCTCCCCCTCTATTTTAAAGCCCCAAACTGCAGGTTTCCCCCCTCCCTTCTATTAAAACCCCCTCTGCAGGGTTTCCCTTTTCCTCATATAAAGCCCCCTCCAGGTTTTTTCCCTCCCTCTAATTTTAAAACCCCTTTGGGAGGGTTTTTCCCTACCCCCCAAAAAAAAGCCCCCCTTTTGCAGGTTTTTCCCCAAAATCTCTGGGCAAGAAATCAGAATAAACCTTCCCCGGTTTTTGGTCAATTAGGGAAA